>CAJQZM010041189.1:64077-88209 GCA_907164665.1 Colias nastes | reverse complement strand
GTAGAACGGGAATTGTGACTAACATCTAGTCAAATGAGTTCTTTCAATTTGAAATTGATTTTTAACTAAGTGTTCATGCGGAAACTAATTGCTCGGATAATTATATAACATTTTCAAAAAGTCTGTGAATGCAACATTGTCCTTTCCCTTACTGTGTTCATTTGTAAAGTAGAATGTTATTTGCTTCTACTAGGTACAATAAACAAAATGGTCAAACGCTCAAACATTAGATACTTGAAAGAATGTGTTAAATTTTTACAACGACAAAATATATGTTAAATCGTCTGCATATGTTGCAAGTAGCACCTTTGCTGTAAGTATGGCACGGCGAATGCTATAAAACATGGTGTTATTATTGAATAGTGTCTCCTGCAGCTAATACTTAGGAAAGCGGTATCTCGGAGTAATTGCAGCAACATTAAGACTAATTGAAATGGAAATCTTTGAAGGAAGTGCGTCAATGTTTACGACGTTTACATATTTTATTGTCCGTCAGTCACTTTCTAAACACATGAAGTATGCAAACAAAATCATTGAACGTTTATTACCAACCCCGTGGAGCCAGTAAATTTGCAATTTATGTTTGTATAGTTATAAACTTTCGTAAGTATACGCGACTTAAATGTCCACTAGAATTGATTTTGAAAGGACTGTTATAATACCAAATCAGTGTTGTATACGCTTGTAATTTTTTTGTTGTGTGTGGGTGTTGTTTGTTGTAATATAAAACAATAAAATATATACATAAACATATTATAATTTATATCAAACAGAGACTAAATAAATTACGGATATGATATCGGGATATTATTCACAAATATTTAAATGATAGAATGAAGCAGAGGGCAGATGTATAATAATCCATACCCAGCTCTATCCAGCCTCTTTCCCAACGAGGTTTTTAAAATAGTCTCGATTTGAGATCGCGAATTAGGTTGGGCTTAGTGAAGATTTACACAACAATTCACAGCCAATTATGTAGATAACTTAATTAAATATAAACCGAATATAACTTACTCTTGACTTATTTTTTTTACAACTTAAAGGCGAATCGTTCATTAGTGAACCAAAAGACAATTTAGTTCTTGACTTACCACATCTAGGCATTTAGAAATGCATTGTTTGAAGCCGCTGGAACCACATGGTAGGATCGGACCTTCTGTGTCATATGTGACCACGGGCTCTCCCTGTGGCGGACCACGAGGCTTCGTTCGACGACCATCTTTGAAGCCCATTTGTTGCGACATGAACACCCCGCATTGACATGGCTCCAACTGTAAACCATGAAGGTAACTAGAAAATATTCTATACATCTGTATTATGTAGTTAGACCATAACTTTATTTTTTGAAGTTGTGACAATTTATCAGAGTTCACGTTTGATTTCACAGCTAGTTTCCATCTCAGCAAGTAAGCTTAATAATTTTTACACTTACAATGTCCATTAACCCCTTCCTATATTTTAAATATAGAATCAACGTATTCTCTTTCCTAACATGGAATTGAACAGTTAGCAAAATTAGGTACCTAGTCATGATATTTTATATCGGGTTACCAACTATTGAAAAAATAGACAAAAAAGCTCCTATCCACATTTAAATTAATTTATATAGAGATACTTCTAATTAAGGCAAAGTCCAAAGAGTTAAGGTAAAGAAAATGAACTAATCCCGTACCTCACTATCGTCATCATCGAAGTCAATAACATCTATAGTCTTCAAGCTCTCGTGCTGGTCACGCTTAAGTTTGCGCCTGGCGTCGATCGCGGCAACTAACCACAAACACGCGGCCACCGTCGCCAACCGCCGGATTCCTTGCATTGTGATCTGATGAGTTTATAAAGACCAATGTATATGCAATAATAAACGAACGGGTATAAAGTGTTATTGCTCCTACTATCTAGGGTTATAGATATGTAATCACAAAAGTTATAATAAAAATATGTTATGCAAAAATAAAAATACCCTCTCCTAATGTTAAATTACTCTGTATGATTTTTTTTGTCCTGCAAATTAAAGGATTTAATTAAACGTTTACTACCTTTAATTTATTTAATTAAAAGGGCAGTGCCTTCAATTGACTTAATATAGGTATTAACTAGGTACAATATTAAAATTAGAGAGTGATTTTTTTATTTATCGAATATATCACAAAAAATAAACACTGTCGCTATAATATTATAACAAAATGTTAACTTACGTTTTTCCAAATTTCTTCCCTTAAACTAATCACTTCATCACAGTTACATATCTACTGATACTACGGTAGAAGATTGAGACTATTTAAGTTAATTTTGTTCGAGATATTCACGGAGAAAAGAATGCTTGTTCAGCACATTGCGATACGTGCCTTATTCACGCGAAGATATTGAACGTTTATATATGAGGATACAAATAACTCTACGTACGATATTGATAAGGAATATGTAGGTAATACTAATAGGTATGTGTTTTTCTGAAGCTCATTCTTGTCACGCACCCTCCGTAAAGGGATTGATTACTCCTGTCTTACTTTCATCATCCATTTTACCCACATACCCATAGAATACAACATAATATATAATATTTATATACTCAATACCCACTATAATATGTGTAATTGTAAATAAATACTTATTCGTTTATTGATAGAGGTAATATAGAGCAACAAGAAGCTGAAATAGCAAAGTGCTGATCCAGCTAATTTCAAACACACCCATATTACATTTATTATCTACTAATACCGTATGTGTACTTGCACTACATTTAAATGTTATTAAAGACTCTGTTTTTCTATTTTTCATGTAAATAATTGTACAGATTTTCTCATCAGCTAAATTCTAAGAAAATAGGTACTTCCTAGTCTACCACAGTAGATGATTTCGAAGATCCCATAGATGGGATTAGCTCATTTTTACTTAACGTTCTTCAAACATAAATAATATATTCCAAAATTATATTATGTCACCTACTATAGTACCTAGTATATATGTCGTGGCCATATCGTAGATTTGCTCATTTCATGATATGATTGATCATTTCACGAAATGGTCGCATTTCATGAAATGGCCAACATAGTTTGATCAGATCGTTAAATCGTCAACGTTTCACGATTTGGTCATCCACATTTGGCCAGATCGTATAAAATATAGAGAGTCCATAAAATATTAAAAAAATTCAGAATATTCTAAGAACTTGTTTAATGTTATTTAAGTTAGTGCCGTGGCAGCGGCCGGCGAATGCCAGAAGCGAATCGTTTTTGCAATAGAAAACAGGGTTAGGTTAGGTTAGACTTTGATAAACAACGCACGAGCCGAGCGAGCAAAGCGAGCGTGCCGAGGCAGCGGCCGGCGAGTGCCAGAAGCGGATCGCTTTTTAAAAAACAAACAATTATAATAATATAGTAGGACATATAAATATATATCCTAAAAGAAAAAATGCGTCTTAAAAATTCTTTTATTTAAGACGCATTTTTTCTTCAATACATATAGATAGAAATAGGGAAGATATCCACATTTTCCATAGTACTCGAACCTCTTCGTCGTAAATTCTTTGCTATGATTTTCTTCATATTGTTATTAAACGAATTATGAAGTTTTTAACTGCGAATAATTAAATTTTCGCCAGTGGCCGCCATCTTATCACATAAACACAGAGCTTGCAGCGCCTCTACCAATGATTAATGTAACTATTTTACGATATGATCAAATAATTTTGATAATTTCATGAAAAAACCGCTCGTTTAGTTGGCCATATCGAGAAACAATTTCTTATCATTGATCTGCTCAAACCACATCATGATGTGGCCAATAGACATTCGATCATTTCATGAAATGCGACCATTTCACGAAATGATTGTAGTGTGTAATGTATCATGTATGTTATGTATGTGTGCGTCATACTATATAGTCCTGTGGTTCTTCAGTTGTGCAGTTGTAATAGCAGTTGTAATAACAGTTCAATACATTATTATTTATGTACTACATGATCGATCATATCATGAAATGAGCAAATCTACGATATGGCCACGACATATACATAGTATGAGTTTTTCTTTTATATTATTTGTTTTTGATATAAAGCAAAGTGAGCTAAGTAAAGTAGAGCATTTAAAATTAAATATATGTGTATTTTATACCCTTTTATAGGCCATATATCTTCGCTCAATAATTAATGAATAAATTACTCAACACACAAATACATTGGTTCTTAAATCGCAGAAATTCATGAGAAAAAAAGAAAGCATTTAATTGGAGAATGTCGATTTATTTTACAATAAAGAATTGCACTGCCACAATACTTACAGATACTAAAATTACATACAAAAAACATACACATCACAAAAATGTAGAGTTTTTCAGCACAAGTTCCGAGTGTCCTATAAGCAAATACAACAAATTCAACTTACCTACAACAAAAATATTACAAGACAAACAGAAATCAACAAGAACTTACAATACAATGCTTTAACAAAAATGTTAATAACATTTAGGAAAAGTATTATTACATTAGATATACAATATGTTATTGTAAAATCGATAAAAATTATCCTTATTTCTCTCGACTGCGGGCTTCAGTTAATTTTCAGTGGCAATTACATGCGCATAGTAGTTCAGATATTGAAACACTTGTGCATTGATTAATATTTTTATACGTCATCACAATAAAGTAGGTATGTATAAAGACTAAAATTGTTTTTAAAATCGTGGAGCATGGTTTTAGGCTTTTAGCCCCAATCTATAGTGAGTTTTTTTATTATTTGTGATGTAGGTACATTAATACCGTGTAATATAATATTATTTTAATTGAACGGTCGGAAAAGAAGCATACAGCGCAGCGCTGTGTGGTTGAAATATCTATTTAATTTTGAACTCAACTATTTTTAAACTCCGCAATTTTATATTTCTCTCTCTTAAATTACAAATTAATATCGTCAAGAATTCCGCATCCTCGGAGCTTGATAGTTACATGTTACATGTAAATTGTAATGGAAGGAAATTTATAGTAATACAGCTGCCAAGTTGATATTGAATATCAAACTGATTGTAAACGAATGTTATGACTAATCATAATTCATAAGATTAGACAAAAAAAATATATCGAACAAGCTGTTTTGCCTTTTTACCGCTTTTAAAAAAGAAGGAGGTTCTCAATTCAGCCGGTACCTATATATTTTTTATGTATGTACATCGGGTTTGCTGAACTGATTTTTCTTATATTTATTAGCCTTATAAATTTTTAGTTTTATAATTTGAACGAGTATTTTATTGTACATGTTACATGGTCGTGAAATACATCGAATGATTTGATACTTTCTAAGTAGGAATACAATAAATACAAGATTTAGTAGTAAAATTTTATGACAATTTTTAAATGTGTAGTCTTTGTTCATTACGAACAACATACTTAATGTAAATATTTTCATTACTTTAATTGAAATTTTATCATAAATAGATACATACATAATTTGACTATAAAGAATAATTTGTATGAAACGAAATTAGATTGAAATTATTCACAATGGTTTTAAAATAGTAATTTTGTCTTTACTTTTAATATTTTAACTTAGTACTAATTTAAATATATAAATTCACATTAATATGTAAAGATTAAATTGATTGATTTACTTTATTAGGAATCCTTTTTGAATGTCTAATACTGCAAATAATTCTACAATTGGAATAAATCGTGTTGTAGGAATTTTCATATTAAATACTTAAATAGTGTTTGTAGAATATTAAAATTATTAAGTTCTGAAAAGAATTGAATGATATCCTTCAATAAAAACTATCAGTCTTACTGAATGTATCTTTTTTAATGGACAAGATAAATATCACGGAAACCTTTGTTTTTGTAAAGTTTTTTTTTTAATTACATACTGAAAATTGTACTCTGTAGTTCTTAAATTTATGCTTAATTTATATTTAGAATTCAATTTGGCACTATTATACAATATTATGAGTAACACCATTATAAGCAAACAAAAGAACTTTAAATATAATAAAGTCAATACTTAGTATTTGTGTTGTAATATAGAGTGCAACAGCAATCTGTTGCACTCTATATTACACTATAATCTATATAGCGATAATCATATTATTCATGTTTGTAAATTATTTATGTTATTCAACAGATATTGTTAAAAAATTAATAATAAATAAAAAAACAACCTAGAATCCTTACAACATTGTTAATCTCACTTGCTTTATTTGTAGTTTTTATACTGTAACACACTTTTTAGTGAAATGTTAAAATTAATTGGAGTGTTACAATAAACTTATATATAAAAATGCATCTTATTTCTAAGAGTCCTTCGCTAGCATCAGCTTTGCTTCTCCTTCAAATACAACCTTCTTTTCTTCTTCCACGACACAGAAGAATTTAACTTTCAACAATTTTCGTACATCAACAAGTTCGACGCTGATTGTTAACTTCTCGCCTACAAAACACTTGTTAGGAAACTTCATTGTTTGTGACACAAGAATGGTACCCGGGCCAGGTAGATGTGTTCCAATCAGACCAGCCACCAAGCCATTTAGAAAGGCCCCATGCACTATCGGCCTCTTGTTACCATTATTTTTGTGCAAGTAATTATGATCACTTGTAAGATTTGAGAATGTATCCAAATCCTTTTGCGTCAATGTTTTCTGTATTCTTATTTTATCACCTGCCTTAAAAGCTGCTCTACTAAACGATGTTGTGTGTAATTTACATATTTTTTGGTAGTTTTTATTGTTCACTGCAATATATGGAAACCTGTTTGACAGCATTCTGTTCATTTTTAATAGTATCTAACAGCCAATTGTGGTTACGGCTTATTTGTTTTGCTCTTGTTCTAAAAATATTGTAGCCAATTGTGATACCACTTTATCATTAGATTCTTTTAATATTTGCATTTGTTGTGAGATTTCATAATCGTTCAGTAATGTTTTTGTCTCTTCAGAAAGATAAATAAATATAGTAATTACATCAGCAACAATTTCACTCTCTTCAGATTTTAATAAATCATGTAAAGGTTTCAGAGCATCATGTTTTATTAAATAATCGGCATTCAGGGGATCTGAAACACATTTTGTTATCATAATTTGATACCCATTTTATAGTTTTTGTTTATTACTAGTTCTATTTATATACTGATTAAACAGCTCATTGAAATCTTGTTAATATGAACATTTACCTGGACACAAGTTACAAATCCCTGTAGTTGCAAATTGCAAAAGTTTGGAATTAGTTTCATTCTTGATAACATATAAAAAAATATCTAAAACTCCAACATCACGTATGAAACCATAGTTTATTGGGTCATAAGCAAAATTAGCTAAATTTGCAAGCACTTGGCACTTAGCATCTGAAACAGAAAATAATACCATATGACCTTTGACATATTCATACTTTGGTATAGTTAACACTTATGTAATATGGTCACGAAAAGTAAATACTGTAAATACAATAATTATTCTTACCGTAAGAAGAAGAATTAATAAATTCGTCTACGAGTAATGATAAATAACTTTCACGGTCAGTTCCATTTTCTGGTGTATGTTTCTTTAGATAGGATAAACTTGTAAACATTGAGTTTTTATTGCACAAATTATATGTATAAATAGTAAATGCACCTTGTGATTTATTAATTCATAAATAACATAAATAAAACGGATAAATCAAATTAATACCAATAAATTAATTATTAAATTCAGTGTCCGATGTCGACTTTCATAATATTTTGACAGCACGTAAGTACCAACTAGGTACCAAACGTCATTTGTCAAGTTTTACCACAGATAAAGTAATATTAGGCTGAGTATTACCTAAGAAATGAAACTAAATTATTAAAGAAAAATAATATGTTCAATTGAAAGCATTTTTGGATCGCAATTTGTAGATCTTACAAGTTAGATTAAAATCTCTGATTGTTTTTAAGGTTTTTACAATCTTATGGTGACAAGTTACATGCTAATAAAAGATCTAGAGATATTTGATTGTATGCAGACTACATATTCAAATATATTGTTATATTCATTGGTATTACGCTGTGGTATTACGGGTCCATTACCCATACCCTGTGCCCATCTAAGCCCATACCCATTTCATTGAATTGAAATTAACTTTTCAGTTTTCATTTGACAATCGCTTGAAAATATTTAAATAGTACATAGTTTGCATGTCATACCACAGTGTCATACTGTCATTGTCATTACCTGTGGTCATTAGGTACCAAGTTAGGTACATTAATTTGACGTAAAAACGCCGACCAAACGCGTGTTTTTGACGTTGACATTTATATGAGAATGGCTAAAATCGGCGAGCTCTGAAAATGAAATAGTGCTACGGATAGTACATTTTATGGTTATATCTAATTTTAATTTATTCAGCTTTCTTATAATATGAGAATTTATTAAAAAGGCTACCACAAAACAATAAGATGACTTCAACACCGAATATAACCGGTAAGATTTCCTACAAACTATTAAATAAACCACACTCGTATAATTTGATGGAATTTAGGTACCTATTGTACTACAATTTATATGATATTCTCTTGCAGGCTTAACAAACAAGAATTTATTTCTTGTCGACTTTCAAGAACCATACACGGAAAAAGTTTTGAGAGATGAAACTACACCAAACATACGGAGTGTCGTATTCAGTCCTAAAGGAAACTATTTGGCCTACAGAACAGATAGAAAGTAATGAATACAGTTCCTTAAATAAAGCTGCTCCTAATCCACTATTTCATTATTTCTATAAGTACTACAAGATAGTTCTTATATAAATAATGAAATTACATACGAAAATTTAAGACTGGAGCTGCACACTACAGGAAAACGTTTTATTTCTGAAATGAAAATGATACACAAATATATTCAAATTCAAACTCAAACTCAAACATTTATTTATTCAATTAGACTTCTTTTAGAAGTACTTTTGAAACGTTTTTACATATTTTAACATTTACCACCGATTCGGAAAGCAGTATCTACGGAGAAGAACCGGCAAGAAACTCCATAGTTGCTCTTTTTAATCATGTCAGTTTTACAATTTAATTTTACAAAATACATAATATGTACATTATAATCATATATATTAAATATGGATTCAAATAAAATTCATAATTTGCAGATATATTTGCAAATGTACAAACTTAAATTTTTAAAGTCACTAATATTATTACAGGGTTGAGATACTGAAATGTGCAGACTGGTCTGTGACAGCTACAATTGATGGAAATGTTAAGGACATGTTTTTCTCTCCTTTGGACACTTACTTCATATCATGGGAAATGTTCTTCACAACAAAAGATAATCCTCAGGTGATGCTTTATTGTAACTCAATGAATACAATAATATATAACATTTATTTAAATATAATGCTCTGCTTATCATCAAAATTTGGTTTGCAGTATAAAATGATGATGGGTTCTAGATCATTAATTTATATTTATTTTCAAAGCGATTTCTATATTTTATTTTAGGGTAAGCCAAATCTTCGGGTATTTAATTCACAAACTGGAGAGAACATTGGCTCATTTATTCAAAAAAATCAAATTGGTTGGTGAGTAAATTTATGGTTTTTTAAATTAAAAATACTGACTCAATGGGTTTTGATGTAACAGGCTTATTGACAAAAAATAAGTTATTTTTATTTATACAATAATTGATTACTACATAGTTGTAATATAATTTTACACAGAAACAGTAGTTGAATATTCAATCTTATATTGAAGGAATGTCATCTCTAATCCACCAAATTCTATTATTCTTTTTACTTAAATTCTCAGGCAGCCAACATGGTCATCGGATGAAAAGTTATTTGCAATTCACGCAAATAATAGAATACTTATCTATGAAGATGCTAAATTGGACAGATACACACATAATGTGCAAGCGGAAAAACTGCAAGCATATAGCATATCACCAAGTCCAGCACCGGCATACTATTTCTCCATTTTTACATTAGGTATGTTCAATTAAGTAAAATTTTCTTCATATTTTATATATTAATATTTTTTTTTAACTAACGCCAATACAAATGTTTTGTTTGTTACAAAACTGACAAAACACTTATTGATTAGTTTGTCGATAAAAAAATTAAAAAATAAGCCCAAATTAAAGTTTTCTTATATATTTTGATTACAACATTTATGTTTATGGAATATGATTAAAAAAATAATAAACTAATTATAATAATTATTCAGGTAAATCTGGTCAGCCGTCTTTCTGGCGTATATTCAAATTCCCCCAATTTGACATCAGCAATGCGATTGTGAGCCGATCGTCATTCCAAGCTGATAAAGCAACATTTAACTGGAATAGACGTGGGACTAATGTATTTACCATGACACAGACAGATGTGAGTATTTTTTTAAATTATGGAAATTTATTCAAATTTTTTAAAACAAATTATAGTTTTTCTTGATTAACAGTTTATAATGGCCAGATAGACATTTTCATTCAGTACCTTCTTGACATTTATTTTTGTCTTCTGGACACAAAGAAGCCTAATACCATCTCTACTGACTTTGTTACTAATGCTTGAATTAATATTAATGAGGGATTGATATAATATTACAGGTAGATAAAACAGGAGGTTCTTATTATGGGAAGCAAGCTTTATCTTATGGTGACATTAAAGGAAATGGTGGAAATATGACATTCAGTAAGTAAAATGTTTTATATACCTACATTTTTAGGTATACAAGCATAGAGTGAATGGATACTTACCAGGGAAGCGCATACCATCTTGGAACACATCTTAGCTTTACATCAAGCGAGATTGTGGTCAAGCGCTTTTCTATCCACAATAAAAAAAATAAAATTAAGAAAATAACGGTCTCTCAGACTCAAAGTGTAAAATTTTTACCAGTTTTGTGTATTAAAAGGTATTTCTATAATTTAGGCAAAGAAGGACCAATCCACGCGATCGCATGGAACCCAGGCAACTGGAACGAGTGGGTCGCTGTGTACGGACACGCGCCCGCTAAGGCGACGCTCTTCAACGCTAAGTGCGACCCGTTGTACGAGTTCGGAACCGGGGCATGGAACGCTATATACTTTCCACCTGAAGGAAATAATATCCTTTTTAATAACAAGACCATTCAAATAATTGTTATAAAAATCTAACTGAATTATTTTGCATAGAAGCAGACAAATTTTATTTCCAAGTATTATCAAGTCAATTAAGTACCTCTTTTATCCAACGCCAAATTTTAACTGACAGATGGGAAAAAGACAATACATTAAACCGCACGTAATAAAATAAATGAAATGTGAAATGTTTAAAAAATAATATCTGATTCAACAATCAATATGTATAACTACATTCTCGTCAATAAAACTGATTACCTCAAAATTCCCTAATAAATGAAAATGTACTGCAAAATATGCAAAGTTATTAATATTTATAAAGAAAATCCTTAACTCCATTGCACTAGTGCTGCTAGGTGGTTTCGGGAACATAGCGACTGGTCACATATCGGTTTGGGATTTACGTGGTTGCAAGAAGCTGGGAGAATGCTCAGCGCCAGACACTACTTACTTGCAGTGGGATCCGCGGGGAGAAACATTCATCACCGCTACCACTTACCCTAGACTCACTGTTGGAAATGGGTAAGAAATAACTAATAAGTATTAATTGTAAATTTTAATGACAAGACAAATCTTGTGAGAATACCATGTTATGTATAACACGGTATACCTACTCATAAAAAATTATAAAAATGACTATCTTATTATTTCTGGTTTCTAATTACATTTTTTTCAGACTATTGATAATTACTTTTTTTGTGATTAAAACATGTATAAATACTTTTCACATTGATTCATAAAGAAAATTTACTAGTAAATGAATACAACTGCTCAACTAGATACAAGCAAAACCTACATATCTCAATTTTCCTTAATCTTAAATAATTTCACAATGGTAATGTTGTTGTTTTCTGTAGGTACAAAATCTGGCACTACACTGGAGCGCTAATGCACAAACGCGAGTGCGTAGAAAAAGAGAATTTACTATCAATCATCTGGCGACCGGGCACATATCCGAAGAGTGAATTGTCCAAAACAGTTCCCAAAGGGATAGAAGTGGCCGCGCCAAAAGCCACTGCGTACAGACCTCCAGCAGCTCGTAATAAACCATCCACATTCACTATGCATGAACATGAAAAACCTCATAAACCTGGACAAAATGCTGAGGGTAATGTTAATTGTCTATTCTAGTCTCTATCTTTTGTGATAATTTATTACAGCTTAAATACTACATTTTTTTGTGATTTTTCCAAAGTTCTTATAGCTATCCTGCTATGTATATCGGAGAGAAAATCAATGCCATTAGCAGGATATCTATAAAAAACTGAATGGATCCTTAAAAATATTGGTCACGCTGACAAGTAAAGTCAGAAAACATGAGTAAACTCAAAACCAGGAAAATAATTTCATAATTTTAGTGAAAGCGAATTTTTCTTTTCAAATTGAATTGATTGCATGGTAATAACAAACATCAACAACAACGAACATCTAACTAATAGTTAATATCCCTGCAATTATGAACAACAGCCGCCCCATCAAAGCAAGCGATAAAGCAGAAGGAAAAACGCGAAGCGCGCAAAGCACGTAAAGCGGAAGAGAAGGCAACGGATAAAGGTGACACTCCCCCCACCACACCCTCCAGCAGGGCGCCATTCGTATCTACGGGCGACCCGGAGAAGGATAAAAAGATTAGAAATGTTAATAAGGTGAGGTTTTATAGAACGAAAATGCTCTTAAAATATTGCGTTTAAATGGAATGCTTTTCTATCTCCGTACCTATTTTATCAATAATGACTGATTCCTTTATCGTTTTCAAATTAATATCTTACGAAAAAAAACAAACATTAAAATTTCTAGTAAGTAAAAAACTACCTTAGAATTAATAAGAGTTTTTATACACGATCATTGGCATTTAACGTGAAATAGGTATTATGACATTTCTCTCAAAATGTCTGTCTGTTTATTTATATTTATTAACCGACTTTAAAAAAAAAGAGGAGGTTGTCAATTCGGCCGGTATATAAATATTTTTTTTTTGGTCTATAATATTCACAGTTCGATGCATTGCATTGCACTCAAATATTCAATATTCACAGTGGAATGTTAATAATAAAAAAAAATATAAAATATATTTTTTCTTTTTCAGAAACTTAATGACATAGACAAACTAAAACAACAGAAGGCGGCCGGAAAACAATTGGAACTCAATCAGTTAGCGAAAATTGAAAATGAAGCTGCTTTGCTGCAAGAACTTGAGCAGCTCAAATTATGATGCAATAAAATAATATATTTATATTTAACTTGCATTTCGCTCAGAATAGATAATGAAAATACTTATTACTCTATTCATAAATACATTAAGTTTTAGTATTGTTAAGAAATATCAAGCATTTTATGTGGACATTTGATTCTAGTGAGCTAAATCTAGAATTCTATAGATATTACTTAATTGTTTTTATATTTAAGTTGATTAAATACCCATTTTTTATCAGAAATAAATTGTACACCTTAAGAAAAATACAATTTTGGGTTGGCTTTAGTAGACTGCCGCACGAATTTGTTGGAAATATTTATATTGTTAGTTAGCTAGGTAATGTAAGATTGTAATTCCAAAATATTATCGTTAGGAAACTTGTAGTTTTTTAGTTATTAATTTTTAAAGTTAATAATTTTTTGTGCGAAAAAAGTGCGTTTATCCGTTTTTTTGTGCAAAAAAAGCGGACCATGACGTTCCATTTCACTGTACTGTGACTTTACGCAGCGGCCGGCGAGTACCAAAAGCGACTTTAGGGCGATTCCCACTCAAACAAAAAAAAATCTACGTAGGTTAAAAAACTATTAAACTTTTATTTTTAATATCCAAATAGGTAGCGAGGAGCGAAGCGACGAGCGTGTTAGGTTAACTCTTGAACTGCCGCACAAGCCGAGCGAGCGAAGCGAGCGTGCCGCGGCAGCGGCCGGCGAGTGCCAGAAGCGACTTTAGGGCGATTCCCACTCAAACAAAAAAAAAATCTATGTAGGTTAAAAAACTATGAAACTTTTATTTTTAATATCCAAATAGGTAGCGCGGAGCGAAGCGACGAGCGTGTTAGGTTAACTCTTGAACTGCCGCACGAGCCGAGCGAGCGAAGCGAGCGTGCCGCGGCAGCGGCCGGCGAGTGCCAGAAGCGACTTTAGGGCGATTCCCACTCAAATAAAAAAAACTACGTAGGTTTACACAACTTGTTTGTATTTTATTTATGTATCGTAGAATTTTTGTTATTATCGTCTAATGCTTAGTTAAAATGATTTTACAGCAATTCCATACATTTTGAGGTTAGAATTGATTTTTCTCCAAAACTATTGGTTTCCTAACTTTCCCCTTTTGGGGGGAGGGTCCCCCCCTCCTCCTCCCCCCTCCCCTCCCACAAAAAACCTATAATACGTGCGGCAGTCAACTAAAGAAACCCCACAATTTTATGTAAGGGACTTTTTTGCATTGTTTGTGTGTTATAATATAATTGTTTAATACTAACAATATTACACCTTTATTTAACACGTTTATTCTTACTTCATTTGTATGAGGTGTCAAAATAATCAAATTGTGTAAAAAATTGAAATTATATTTTTATATAGCTTTATCGAGGAAAAAGTGCTACGCAACTTCAGTGGTTATAAAAATATATACTTAATATAATGAAAATCTATTAATGTTTTAATAAAATGTAAAATTGGAATAAGTTTTTTATTCAAACCTGGTTTAATTTTCGTCTCATCCCTTAACCGAAATCTAAAAAGCTTTTTACGATCACAATATTACAGTTGAGGGTATTTTTGTTGGAAATTTTAACTCAATAATAAATATCTGAATATAAAATTTAATTTATTATAGGTTATTTTTTGCAAATTATTTTATTTTAAATTTTACCTATCATTAATTAATTGTTCAATAGACAGTATGATCTTCAATGGCGCAATATTAATTGGTTCTATTTTTGAACGTTTGATAACGCTACGTCTCGTGTTGTAGTTTTTAGATAAGTAATTAAAACACTTAATTGTTTTTATCAATACGAAATTGTATATTTATATTTAAGTATATGAATTTAAAGTGATTTAAACAACTTCGAATTTGTTATTTTATTGGGGCATATTTTATGTCAAGACGTGACAAAACTACGCGATTTAGACAAAACCAGAAGAATTACGCTGATAAGGAAAAGTAAATACTTTAAAAATATATGGAACTAGACCAACAAAACAAAATATTCCAGTGTACAGGTCCTCTATATTTAACCAAACGTTTCCCTTCGGAAGTTTTTATTTACACCCGATAAGATATCGATAAATTGATGTGAGGTAGGCGCACATTGTAGTTAGTTCCAAGACCGCGGTATACAGACACGCCGATAACTGATTTGTGCAAACCTATAGTATATTTAGTGCCCTTATAATGGACAGAGATAATGAGGATTCTGACGACTGCGCGCAATGCATTCCGGATGATTCAAGGCCTAGGTTTACGATCGGAGAAAATATGGCTTCGTCGTCAGACACAATTGTATTTGATACAAAGTTAATGAAGACGTCAACACAAGCTGAAGATCTTGCGGCCACGTGGGGTGGAAGATGTTCTTTGCCAGATTCAAGCAGATTAAGAAGAGCACACTCCTGGTCCGGAGGACCACCCGACGATGTTGCTTCCAAAATTAGAATTTTAAGAGAACGGTTAGTCCCATCTATTTTATTTATTTAGTTAAAACTGTATTTATGTATTTTTTTAATTCAATATTCATTTCTAAACAACTAAGTAGGTATTATTACCTACCTTGTTATTCCAACATTTAAAATATTTTGCATCTTTTGTACCTATTTAGTAGGCTACTAATTGAAAATACAAACTTCGAAAACATGTGAAGATGTTTGGTCTTTTGTTGTAATTTCAAATCTATTAAGTAATAAATATGCGTCTTTTTAATTTGCTGTGTCTACTATCAAAATATTCAACAAATTATTTAAATTGAATATCTATTGGTGTAAATATAAGTTATTGATAAAGTCTATTACCTAATACAATAAATAGTACCTAATCATATCGATCCAGCTTATTATATTATCTATTTATCAAACTATACGGTAACACAACAAAATATTAATGAGTACCTACATATTAAGCATAGATGTTTAGATGTTGTATAGTTTAGCAGGTTCCTTACGTGTGACTACATAGTACATAGCATAGTTATACCTAGATACACGTATTTCGATTTATCAAATTGATGCATTTTAAAGATTTTAATTACAATCATGTACTAAAATAATTAGATGTGGTTAATATTTTATTGTAAAATGATCTTCTTTTCATGTCTTAGCCCTGACATCTTATACATAAACCGCATTCACGTCACAGCTAACCTGAACTTACCTCAGAAATATGAACAACCTCAATAAATTTATTACTTACCTATATTATTTACTAGCGACCAGCCCCGGCTTCGCGCGGGTGCAATGCTGATACTAAATACACTACAGAAAAACTGTGAACGTTGTATATAAAAACATAGCGACCCGCCCCGGCTTCGCGCGGGTGCAATGCTGATACTAAATACACTACAGAAAAACTGTGAACGTTGTATATAAAAACATAGCGGCCCGCTCCGGCTTTGCACGGGTATAAAATATATAGCCGGGCGGCCGGCCGGTGCAGCCGCAAACGCTACGTCCCGCAATTTTTAAATCTGTAATATCTTCGAAAATATTCACTTAAATCATACGGTGTAAAGGGCCATATAGATCTATATTAAATGAACAATGTATTCAAGGTATTTAATTGGTTAAGGATTAATGCTGTATTGGTTAAAATCGCTTCGAAAATTAGCCATTATTTGTCGTAAAAAGTAAATGACAAAAAAAGTTATTGTGGGTTATCCATAAGAGATAGACATATACCATCGCGGACTTTTCTGTAGACCTTTTCAATGTGTATAATACTTAGTACTTACATTATTTTGATAAAACTCGTAGGGTTCAGCCTGCGTTTGCAATGTAAGCGGAAAAAATGTAATTTTTTACGACATTACATTAGAAACCTCAAAAATAACAGTACTTCTCCACTATTTAATGGGTGTTATTATACATATAAACCTTCCTCTTGAATCACTCTATCTATTAAAAAAAACCGCATCAAAATCCGTTGCGTAGTTTCAAAGATTTAAGCGTACAAAGGGACATAGGGACAGAGAAAGTGACTTTGTTTTATACTATGTAGTGAAAATGCATGCCAATAAGTAATTAAGTAGGTATGTTAAATGATGGAAAGTGTTACAGAAACTAGTAATTTTACTTTTCCCGTAGCGCTAAAACTGTAAAGAAATTTCAACATTGTTGTCTTTAGAATTCTATCTAGAACGTCGAGCTCGTCAACGGTACTCATCACTACTAAGTGCGTCCGTTTAATTGTGGGTGTAGCCAATTTTCATAATCATTCAATTGTACCTAACTAACTACCTGAAATTAAGAAGGTCTAACAATAAAATTTTTTACTTATACTTTTTTACTGGATGCACCTACTTATTTCAATAGCTGTGCCCAAGCTTCGTCCACATGAGTAGGTAATATCGTGCTTCTGCAATACTTTTTCGTCTTTGATTAATGGACTAGGTACCTCACAAATTTAATTTTTGAATTGGAACTAAGTACATACCTATAAAATTTCCTCAGAATAGCACGTAAACTAAACAATCAACCAAAAAAACAAAAAAATTCTTCAGGTTTAGTTTTAGGCAGGTAACTACCTACATAAAATATTAATATAGATGTCATTTCATAAATTGGTAACTAATACTTAGGTATATTAGGTAATAGGTACGTATATTTTTTTTTTATTTTTTTTTATTAAGGCTCATTAGCAGCTGTACATCGATTGTTTTACATAAAAAATACACAAAAAATATAGGACATGATGGACAACTAATAAAAAATGAGCACTGCATGCACTATAAAAATTAATCACATTAAAAAAAAATAATAATATACACATTAAATACATTTTAACTTAATAAAATACATTTTAAAATAATCACTTGATAAAATTTAAATAACAATATAATAATCAAAATGAAATAAAATTAATTGAAAATTATACAAATAAAATTAAAAAGTTACTTTAAAATTGACTACATACATAACATTCAAATTAAATTAATATAAAATGCAGAATTAATTCATTTTCCAACATAAATAAACAACAAAATCATGTATAAAAGAGAACCCAGTATAATTAAACACTGACATGGTTGATCGCTTGCAACGTCTGTTTAAATTTTCCAATATTATCAAAATGTATATCTAGTGTATGATTTACTATTCGATTGTAATTTCTACATATTCGTGGTATGGGAGAGAAGGAACCCAAAGTGGTCCTCATGACAGGCACCGATAATAGTGGGATCGGTTTACGTGGGAATTTACTAGGCGTCCGGAATCCAATCAGAGAAAGCAATTGAGGGCAGTCAATATGATTTCTAATTAGTTTGTATAAAAATAAAATATCAAAATTGTCGCGCCTTTTTTCTAAAGAAACCATTCTAAAATATTCCAAACGCTTAGAGTACGAAATCAGACTTTTACTAATGTTTTGACTATAAGCAAGGTGCCATATAAACCTTTTTTGCACGCGCTCTAATCGAAGTGAATGTGTAGCAAAGTGAGGGCGCCACACTACAGAGCAGTATTCTAAGACATTACGTACAAAGGTATTATAAAGGATAATTTTAGTTTTAGGACATTTGAATAATCTTGCGTTTCTGATTACGAACCCGAGCATCTGGTTGGCCTTCTTTACAACGTTTTCAATGTGGTCTAGAAAAGTAAATTTTGTATCAAAAGTAACGCCCAAATCTTTGATACTATCCAATCTCCCTAATTCTTGATTATTGGCATAATATTTTGAGTTAATGGCAACATGTTTACGTGAAAAAGTTATAGGTATAAGAGCATTTTCCTATATTAAGCTTCATGCCATTTGATTTACCTACACCAATTTACAAGGTTATTAAAGTCCTCCTGAAGAAGAAAAGTGTCCTCAATACGAGTTATTACACGCATAAATTTCAGATCGTCCGCAAACAGGTATGGTGTGGAGTTACGGAAACAGCTAACAATGTCATTACATTATTATATTTATTGTTATTTGTATACATTATTTTCAAAAGTTTGAAGATGTTCACTAAAGGAACTTTGACAGATACTTTGTTAAAGTTTTGTCATAAAATAAAATATTGAAGGTTTACCCTATCCAAAAACATTTCAAAGAAAAAATTTCGTTAATCTTGCCTTTAGACCTAGGAGTTATTCAGGCATTTAAGTGGGATTTGTGCATACTTCGATATGATTTGGGTCAAGATCGCGCGGGGATTAGGTACCATGCCTTCTCGGAAGATCAGCGTTATATTTTATAGTCGTAGTATTTTCCATATATGCATTAGGTACTTAAAAAAGGCCAATGGAGAAAATCTTTATCTACTATCATTAATTACTCTTCATCACTACTTGTCTACTTCTAAATTTAAAATATTTTTTTTTAAACTCTTAACGCTCTAAAATATATAAAAATGGGTTTGTTTCTAAACAAACATTTCTTTGTTTATTTCAGATTAGTGCGCACTCAAACCAAACTCCGCCCAGGTGCTATTCGCCACTTCACACATTCACAAAGACTTACTTTATTTTCTTTAGCTTTAGTTGATTTTATGAGCTTTTGTTCAATGAGCATTATGGCGCCATTTTTTCCAAGAGAAGCTACGGAAAAGGGTCTATCAAATACCATGTGCGGAATTGTTTTCAGCTTCTACGCAGTCATCATGTTTATAACATCGCCTTTATTTGGAAAATTCGTAAGTACCTACTTTATACAATAAACTAATTGGTCCATTGAAAAGTTACATTTGGGGTTGCATTTTTTAGAGGACGCAATTTTATTTTTTTGATGTGTAGGGGTGGTCAGTGTGAAGCTATCACCAAGTTTGTGGGGTCACCACCCTTGTCCCACGGCCGCCATCTTGAAAATAGCGGTTGATATGGTTTTTACGATATATCTCTTAAACTATTTATTTGATAAAAAAAATTTGTTTACATTATTTGTTGCAAATTAAATACTCTACAACTTTGATCCTGCAACTTATTGTCGTAGAACTATAAATAAAAAAGTTATAAGCGAAAATGTTCAGAAATTAGAGATATTTATATTTCTCAATAAAACTTTTTTTTATAATTTTACGTACAAATGATATTTGACCATTTTTGTAGATTGTTTTTCGAGGAACAACTTTTATATACAACATTTTTTCATTAATTAAATAGCTAAGGTTTTACAGCGCTCCGAAGTGAGTACTAATTTTCAGTACTCTGAACTATACAGTATACTTATATTATGTGTGTACTAATAATAATTTGTCATCAGTAATGGTTTTTTTTTTGTTATTATAATATTTTTAATAATTAATTTTGCAATATCACTAATAATTAATTATTGAATCTTTTCCCCACCACCCAGGAGGTAGAGTCTGGAAGCGCGACTTTTTTTTACGTCGAAAAGCAGGTCTGAAATGTTCTGCAGTGTGCTTCTATTGTTCTGGAGTATGAGAAAAGAGCCAATAGCCAATATATGTATAGTTAAGAGTACTGAAAAATAGTACTCACTTCAGAGCGCTGTAAAACCTTAGTTATTGACGTTATGAAAAAATGTTGTACATAAAAGTTGTTCCTCGAAAAACAATCTACAAAAATGGTCTGATATCATTTCTTCGTAAAATGATAAAAAAAAGTTTTATTGAAAAATATAAATGGCTCTAATTTCTGAACATTTTCGCTTATAACTTTTTTATTTATAGTTCTACGACTAAAAGTTACTACACCAAAGTTGTAGAGAATTTAATTTGCAACAAATAATGTTAACGATATTTTTTTATCAGTTAAATAGTTTAAGAGATATATCGTAAAAACCATTTCAACCGCTATTTTCAAGATGGCGGCCGTGGGACAAGGGTGGCGACCCCACAAACTTGGTTTTAGCTTCACACTGACCCCCCCTACACATCAAAAAAACAAAATTGCGTCCTCTAAAAAATGCAAGGTTAGGGCTAAAAAATGTAACATTTCAATGGATCAAATGTGAATGCCAATAATTATTGATATTAGCCTACCTAGGAAGGGTTACTTGAGACAGACATTCTTAATTTGAATATCAAAATTCTATCAAAAACTTTTATATTGACTAATACTTATTTATGTAGGTAGATAAAATATAAGAACGAAAATATTACACGCTAGAATTGAATACCGTAGCTACAATTCGCCCGGTTGTTATTGACGAGATCGAGAATAGCTATAAATACCAACGTCACATCGTCTAATTTATGAATCTTAATTGCATTCATAGACGTCGTTGCTTTTGGAATTTTCCGAAATTTATAAACATATAAATAATCTAATATTAGACATTGAAATTAATTACGTTATGAATCAGAACTAATACGTATGATTTACTAGATAGAGTTCCTAAGGGAAAACGCGCCATAAATAGCAGGTAGATATTAAGCAGATAAGAATGTTTCAATATAATCAGATACAAATTAATGACTGAATGTCTCTATTTTTACTTCATTTATGATATTTGGTTTAATTAATCTATACTAATATTATAAAGCTGAAGAGTTTGTTTGTTTGAAGGCGCTAATCTCAGGAACTACTGGTCCGATTAGAAAAAAATATTTCGTTGTTAGATAGCCCATTTATCGAGGAAGGCTATTATAGGCTTTATATCATCATGCTAAGACCAACAGGAGCGGAGCAATGTGGGTGAAACCGCAGAGCACAGCTAGTATTAAATAAATACGTATTCACTTGACCGCAATTTCGTCTGGTGGTATAAGATAAGGTTTTTACCTATAATTATTATAGCATTCTTTCATCGTAGTTTTATTTTTCTTGCAATATTTTACTAAGATATAAATGTATGTTTAATTTAACACATTCATAACTCTGTCGTTTACGATTTATTTCATATACACACCCGTGAATACACACGTACTTATAATTCAAAATTTCTACCCCAGTTGCCGAGGATAGGTGTAAAATTTATGTTTACCGCGGGACTATTCATGGCTGGCTCCTGTAATGTTATATTTGGGTAAGAAACTATCATTTTACACATTTTAATATCATTTTCAGCTATTTATTTTAATGAATCAATATTTAAAATTTATAAAGAATAGAAAAAATTCGATCACAAGGCGGGACTCGAACCCGCATCCTTTCACGCCAATCCGGGGCGGATGCTTGACCAATTCAGCCACTCGTGACCCGCCAGAGTGATCGAATTTATTCAATTCTTTTAGTTTTATATTATGTCTAATGAATTAAGTTGGAATTACACTAATCTTTATTGTTTTAATTAAAAATATACTTTTACTCCTTTATTTCATTTCAGATCATTAGCCTTAATACAGGACCCTACAACATTTTTAGTATTATGCTTTATTGTGAGAGGATTAGAGGCGCTTGGAGCTAGTGCATATTCAACAGCCAGCTATGTTTATGTTGTAAATGTATTTCCGGACACCATAGGGTCTGTGTTAGGCATTTTAGAAACATTTGTGGGACTCGGCATGTCAGTTGGCCCGGCCATTGGCGGCTTGTTGTATTCGGTATGAATTTTCATTACAAAGCTCTGGAAATCAATCTATTTAAAACGTTAAATTATTATTAATATCATTTGTAGAGTACTGAAATAAAGAAATGTTTCAGGTAGATTGGGGGATTTGGGTTACCATTCTACAGTCTCGGTGTCGTTATGGTTTTGACTTTGCCCATAAATATGATATTTCTACCAGATTGCGAAGGTAAGCCGCTGATATAAAGTATTTTGTTTTAATAGATCTATATATGCTATAACAGCAATATTATACACACGCTCAATTTTACAATTTTTAACGTGAATATAAGTATTTAATTTACAGAATACGTGTCTGGTTCAAAAACGGCATCAATATTACGGCTATTTAAAATCCCATCAATTATTATCACTGGTCTTGTGATAGTTATTGTATCGAATACTTGGGCTTTCCTGGACCCGACACTGGAACCACATTTAAGACAGTTCTCTTTGTCTACGAAACAGATTGGGTTAATTTTCCTGCTACTATCAAGTTTATATGGAGTATTCAGTCCTATATGGGGCTGGGTGGCAGATAGGTAGGAACTTTTGTGTTTTTTTTTTTTCTTTTAAAATAAATTTGCCGCTTTTTGCAAATTTTTTTCTGTTATCTTATGTATTATGTTTTTTTCAGAGTTCATAATCATTGGTGCATGATGGTATGGGGCCTCTTTCTGTCGACTCTTGGATTGCTCTTATTAGGACCCTGTCCTTTCATTCCTGGACTACCAAAGTACGTAACGTTATTAAAGTTATAAATAGAAATTTTAACATTATATCGTTCAGGCCTAAATCAAAAATTAAGAATAAAATCTTCTTTGAATTTCTAAGAAGTAGTAAGGTAGGTACCTAGTTAGTAGGTAGTTATTTCACTGGTTACACATAAACGTATATTTTTTGCAGAGATTTGTGGCTTGATCTCGTAGCGTTATCCATTCTGGGGATGTCTGTTGCCTTAACGCTGCTACCAACATTTCAAGGAGTTTTGACTAGTTCAATGTAAGTACTTTTTATATCCAATGTTTACATAATCGAACCTAATAAAGCTAATAAATCTAATAAAGCTTAATTTTTGGGCATGCCGCCCTAGTCCCATGGCCGCTATCTTGTAAAAAGGATTTCACGCTTCATCTCCTAAACTAGCAATCCCAATTCCCACAGAAAATTTAGAAGACATCTTTTAGTATTAAATGAATTGTCTACACCTAAGGTCTACACCTTTGTTACTATTAAATTTAACGTAAAATGAAATATATATATATATAGCCTGGAACACAGTGGTTGTGAATTTTCGAAAAGGGGTAAAAAGTTTTAAATTCACTTGTATTTTCGGTTTCTTGTTTCCCGGTAAAATTCTGAATATTTTTAACTCCCAGATACGAAGGCGGTTGTCCCGAAGCGATCGCCACGTACAGCGCGGTGGCGGGCGTGTGGTCGTG
>CAJQZM010041189.1:47121-64067 GCA_907164665.1 Colias nastes | reverse complement strand
GCTCGCGGAGCGCTACGGGTTCCCCTTCTGCGCCACGCTCTGTGCCGTCGCGTGCTTTTCGATGGTAATGTATAATGACGAGATAGAACGGTTGCCCCGAAGCGATCGCCACGGACATGACAAAAATATCAGGATTTTTTTAACATAAAATGAAATGCATGTGTGCCAAAGTCACGTGTCAGAAGTGAAACTTCTTCGGCAAGATTCAAAGATACCAAAATCGTCGCCTTACCATGACGTGACGGTATTGCCATGACGCGACCTTAAATTTTTCTCTCAACGCGCCTAAACAAGACTTCAAAAAATGTGTTCAATGAAATAGTAACTAGTGCATTAAAGCATTTATTGCTCCTGCAATAATGCTCGCACTTATCATTCTCTATCTTTCTCATTCAGGGAGTCGTAACGCTTACATTTTTTTCACTCCGCGAGACATCAAAATGGATAGACGAAGTGGATTCTATACCGGACTCCATTCCGTACACCGACTCCACTTGGAACAGCAATAACTTCTGCAGATCCCGCAGCGCGCCGCCGTGCCAATATGCGGAACATACTCCATTAATATCACCTACGCCGAGTTGCTATAAAAGTGGTAAATACTCTTTTTTTATAAGGTTCTAGATGCAATTTTGATCAAACATAATTTGAGCTGAAAATTGGTATTACTAAAATGCAGGTTCTAGAAGAAGTTGGTACTTTCTTTCTTTTTTTTCTAGTTATACTACAAAGAATGATTTTAAAAAGCTCTTCACTTGTTTAAGCTGAAATTAATCTTGTTCTTATAAGTTATTAACAAATATTTAAAACATCGTTTGAAAATGTGTAATATAATTTTAGGTCCACCCAAGTACGGCACAACATCTCAAAAAATATGTCTGTTGCACAGCAAAATCAAGAAAAGTGGTTCAGCGAGCGTCGCCGAAATCTTAGAGTACATACTCAAATTTCAGTTCTTAACAAATATTTATATTAAAATATGGAGACTTAAGAATAGGCACAAAAGCAAACCGATACAAAGCGACGAATTATATCAGAATTATTTGGCGTCTGAGAATGTAAACTGTGATAATACGCTTAAAGAACCAAAGCCTAGTGTTAATGATGGTACCCATATAAATAATAATAACGGAAATGCTCCTGATGAAGACAGTTATTGTTCGTTCATAGACAACGCTATTTTTGGCCCAGCCTCAAAAACAAACAATGGCTTGATTATGAAACGAAATAATGCGGGTCTCGTTGTGAGATTAGCAAATAACCAGGAGGAGGCGCGCTCCACTGATGAGATAATAAAGCATAACCTCCAAAAAGTACTGTTTTACGAACAAAACAATCCTTGTTTACTGACGGATGATATTTTTGTAAGTATTTTTCAACTTTAACATTTGAATTACATTATCTTGATCTATGTATGAAATCGAAAGAAAATACTTACTAAAAAAAATATTTTATAATTAATTTGACACCAAATATAATTTAAGCTTATACTTTAAAAAACACATTTTAAATGTTCTCATACACGAGATTACCTTTTTAAAGCTAGAGCTAGAGCTTAACTAGCTATCAATTGAGACCAGACTAGATTCAGGAATTTATTAGGAAAGCGAGCAAAGTCGCATTGCTTGCTTCTTAAATAATAATATAACAACAATTCAATTTCATATATTTATTATATTCTTGCATTTAACCTGTAATAAATATTTATATTATTGTTAAATTACTTTTTAGAATGGTTGCGAATGTAAAGATGGCATCACGTTTGTCCGGGGCACAGTCACCGTTTCATCTACAGGCGCCTGTGAAGTTTAATGTTAATTTATTATGGCACTTAGTCCATAATGATAAAAAATAATGTAAGATTTTATCGAATAACTTAAATGATTGTAAATTATGTTAAATTTATTGAAATAAGATAGTTGATATTAAATATATTTTTCCAGTATTTATTTATTTTTATTTTTCTACAATTTTCTTGCCCCTGTCGTTTAGGAAGAGTGAAAATATTTTTCACATTCCACATTGTACCAGGAAATTAGAATATCAAGGAATTTGCTTCGTATAAACCACCCTATCTAGCTTGTTCACACCCCCGACCTGTTACTTATTTCCGTCTCATTCACTCAAATAGCTACCCCCAATCATAAAGCATCGAGCACACTCACTCACTATTTAATTTAAAAATGAAGAAAATTATAACATATAAAAAATTAGTATAGAAGGCCTCAAGGAAATATGTTTTTGAAACATACTGAAAGTAGGAAACAAAGATATTTTTTTATAAATTTCAAGCTTCACGATTTATGTTTGATGCTTCGCCAGTCTGCTCAGTGTGAACCGGCCTATTGAAAATTAATTTGATTAAATATCCAATTAAGAAATATATATCCTGTAAAGTATTATTTTTTGTTAAAAATGAAATCATAAATTTTAGTGTAAAATCTATGTTTACTTTATTTTGTCCAGATAGTAGGTAATTACGTGAATTACAGTAATTAAAATTCCTTAATTTAAACGAGTGTCGGTTTTCTTATAACACCATACAACTGAGTTGTACGGTGTACCTATCGCTTTCGAATCAGTCGTATCAATACTCAGCATCCAGCAATATTATGCTCTCCTAGTGAAAACGACCTCCACTGACGTTTTCCCGACATTTCCATGGCAACATTATCCCGGATACACATTTTAGAAAAGCCTTCTGACCATTTGCTTTGGTTTTCAGTGTAGTTTCAAGTTTCATGAAAATTGTTAAAGATTCTTTAATATTTTTTCATGAAATTTGTATTGTAGCATGTAGCAAGCTTTTTCGCATTCGCTACGATTCCGCTACGAGTGAAGCTACGAATCGTAAAGGACGTTTCTACAAGGGGATCATAAAGCTCAAGTAGTCACTTTCTTAAATCACTATGAACAGGGACAGTGGAGGTGCTACGACTGTGCTACAGCCCTAACCATAAGTAACTTGCTGTCCTTTCCTAACATTAATTAAAATAAATAAATAAAAAAATTACTTTATAAAAAGGTCAGTGAATTTAAAAATATAAATATATAAACTATACAAATAAACCCTCATCATAGACGCAATAGCATAGATTGCAAAAAATTTACTCTAAAACACGTGCTTTCTAATTATAAATTTTCCATTTTCGAACGAACTAGAATCTAAATGTTATCGATCTACTATTTACTTATTAAATTACTGTTTCTACATTTTCCTTTTTTCATTGAGGACACAAAATAATTATAACATATAGGTATATATATGTAGTAATATACAAAGAGGGTGGTGATTTAAATAAGGTTGAAGTGAGGGTGAGGGTGGAACAACGGGGGGCACCCTCCCTATTGCGTTTGTACGGGAGCTCTGTCGATATCCCTGTCCTCTTCACGTCGGAGTATTGAATTCCTACATAACTATGCGCTCCTGGTACTGATCCTGCTAATGTGGGGTAAGAAAATGGTAACGTAAGGGTTGCGTCTTTAATGTTATTAAAAATGTGTTCAATACAAACTAATTTTCATAATAACAGAGGGAAAATTCTTTGAAAATGATGTATCATATTTCAGTGGGCGGTGTTTTTTTTATATAAATTATTTTTAAATACTCATCAACAGTCCTAACTATAATAATGTTCAGTATTTACCTAATCATATATACAGACGCAGTCTGCATTTTAGGCGGAAGTGCGAATCGTAGTAGGTTATAATCGTACGTAGTATACGTACATTAGTTTATACTTCCAATTTAGCAATAATCCGGTAATTTAAACCAAGAAAAGTATTTTGTAATAAGTATGCTTATAATTTTTTTTCCTGTTGGAAAAGAAATGTTGCACAATATTAACCTGAAAAAAGCAAAATTCTTAATTCGAATCTGTTGAATGACTTAGCTCTTGTTGAATGGAAATATTCAACTATTTTTTAAAAGAAAGAAAAGTACATTCAAAGATTTCGAAAATTTGCTTGCCACACTGAGAGGTTTGCCGGATTGTTTGTGTGCTTACTTGCAGATTTTCTTGCTGGGAATTGCACCGACTAAAGCCTGTTTGAATTACACCCATGTACTTTAATTGAATAAACCACTGGAGCCAATTATAAGAATGAAATCACTCAAACAATTTGAATAAATCAAATGAAAGGAACAATATAAAATTTAACCGAAATCGGAGCCATGGTTTTTACGTGCTTAACGCACATACAAATAGACAATCAGAAGGAAAACATTGTTTTAGGGTATTTTTAAAAATATATTTTATGCACAGAAATGGTTTGGTTTCTGATGTATTATAATATGTCTAGATATAGGTACCTAATGCGTAGGTTTTACACTCGTTGAGTCTGTGTGAAATAGACATCATTACAATTAGATAGGTAGGTAGGTATCATTTGATACCATAGCAGACCCTGTTTATCGATCCCAATTAATTGATCGATGCTCTAATTTATGTCCGTGAATCATTATGTGCGTAGTTATCGCCAATATGCCCCATGTATTCATTTCACGACATACATTTGCAGTAACTGGTGTTCAATATGATGCTTGCAATATTGTGTGTTTTCGTTTTATTTTCCACGGCGTACTCAAATGAAGGAACAAAAAAATGTGAGGAAGTGAACGTTTATGATAAACCGCATCAGAAGCATGTACTAAGCATGGGCCTCAACCGACCATATCAACTCGCATTTGACAAACACCAGCACCGCACGTTTTTCAGCCACAATGTTGGACTCGATAATGAAGATTCGTTCGAAATTGCATACGTTGAAAAGGGAGAAATGATACCAAAAGTTGTACACGACGTAAAAAATGGATTCGCTATTGCTATTGATAATAAGGATGGAGTCATTTATTACGGAGGCAGCGAAGGGATTAAAAAAGAACACCTAAAAGAAAAGAATTCAACTATTCATGAAGTATTAAAGAATCATAATGTATGGGATATGTTTTATAAACACGCCCTATATTTCATTACCTATCCATCGCAGCATTTATACAAATTGTTACCAAAAAATGAGGTTGAACATCAAAAACACATACATGAAGAAATTTATCAAATTGTCATAGATGGACATAACGATATTTTCATTACTAATAAAACAGGATTATTTTTGATAAAAAATGGTACGGATGAACGAATTCACTACAAAGGACCCAAAATATTTCGCGCTATAGAGGTGAATAATGAAGGTAAAGCTCATTTTTGTGGTAAAAATGGCATTTATACAGCCAATAAAGCTGATCACACATTAGTTATGATTGCCGAAATTAAACATATTTTTGGAATTACCTTCGATAGTGATGATAATATTATTTACTCAGATCCTCATGAAATAGTTAAGCTGGTACCAGGAAATTGTGCATGAAAAGAAAAGTAATTAATTTTTAATTTTAGTATTGTAATCACATTGTAATATTGCTACTTTTGATTTTAAGGTTTTTAATGAAATTTATGATTATATAAAAGTAAATTGAATGAGAAATATGCGGTATATTATTGATTTGTGTTTAATTTTATTTTTTAAATCATTACAAATATTGGAAATATATAAATAACTATACTTACCTACATTTTAGATTACCTATTATAAATTAAACTACAATTAATCGTGAAATTGCATTTTAATTATGGTATATTCTAGTATAGTACACAGACTAATAATAATATACTAGTATAGTATTATATTATCTGTGATAATACGTACAAATATAATTATATTTCTTAAGCGCGTGTGTTGCTGCTGAACCGCCTTAAACGGCTGGACCGATTTTAATGAAATCTTTGAGAATTTCTCTTTGTTGAGACTTACAATTCGAACCCTAGCGTAGCCGCGGATAAAAGCTAGTACAGGTATAATCGTGCTAATGTAATATTGAATTTGTAGCACATATAATAACAACAGTAGGTAGGTACAAATTGTGATGCCGCGGCCGTGGCAAGACCACATGCAAGCATCTCTGGACCGTCCACGGCGGAATCTCCCATGCCAATTGTAATAAAATGGACAAAGTTACCTCTAGCGAAATATTGGTGAAAACAGCTTCAAATCCCACATTATAATATTTACATTACAAAAAGACTCCCTCTACTAGTATTTTAAAATCAATGTAGTATTGCGCGGGGTAAAGAAAATTTCCATGGAAAAATTTTCACCGCGGTAAAAAGTAGCAAAGGTATCACTCTCCAGCCTCCTTACCATCTCCAGCCACAAAAATCGTACTATAAAATCGTTCTATTACAACGTGAAACAAAGCAAATAAACAATATCACTTTCGCATTTATAAATATAGGTATCTGAAAATATTTATTATTTTACCATAAAAATAGCTAAATCGTTACTAACATAATTTACTTCTATAAATAGAATATAAGCGAAATATTATCGAGAATTGTGAAATATAGTCTCACAAAGAACTTACGTAGGCGAAGACTTTGTTTACAAAATTTCGCTCGGCGAGGGAGTCCAACTCCGTAATTAGATTTACTAGCAAAATAACTAAAGAAGCCGGAAAAGTACCGCTTGCTTTTCATAGCATTCAATTATTCTATAAAAATCACATAATCTTATTTACGCCCTAAACAGCAACACGGAGTTTATTTTTATTTATCAGCTATTTTTTTTTGGCTTCACTAGCGATAAATGCTAAGCTTTTCTATTATCTTCATTGTCTTAATATGCTTACTTACCATAAACATAGTTCTTGCTCTTAATTAATTTTAAAATACGCATAAATATTAATAATGCAAAAAAAATTTATTGCACGATTATATCCTTACGATAATAATTGAATTTTACTTATCAACGAAAATAAATTGGAGTTTTGGTAGATATCAGAATATAATATTATTTGATTAATTTGAATTCTATTTCTATACGTAAAAGTTGGTTGATAATGAATATTCTATTTATACTTATTATTCTCCCTCTCTTATTCCTAGACGTGATTTTTTGTATTCGTTATATTTTCGTCACTAGATATTAGCTGTAAAAATGTATTGCGACCTAAGTAGATAGTAGATACTTAGATAATATATGAGTGATAACGAAAATAAAACAAATGGTTAATTTTTACTTTCAATACATTTATTTCAACATTAATGTAGGTTTATAACATTAGTATAGGTACCTTCAAATTATATTATTTTACTAGCTTCCGCCCGCGACTCCGTCCGCGCGGATGTCGGTCTTCGCGTGGATGGTTTATTTCTTCATTTTGAGTAACTCTGACAATGACATCTTATAAATATCTATTGGACCCAAATACGGCTAGGCCTATAAAAATACGCAACGTGTGTTCGCGGTTCTACAGAACAACGTCTATGGATAAAACTGAAAAATTAAGATTAATTTTTTTTCTACGTATTTTTCCAGGATAAAAAGTATCCTATTTTACGCCCAGGATAATAAGGTATAATTATACCAAGTTTCATCGAAATCGAACCGTTAGTTTTCACGTGATGTCTTCACATACAGACAGACAGACAGACAGACAGACAAAAATTTTTTTAATCACATATTTGGGTTTGGTATCGATCCAGTAACACCCTCTGCTATTTATTTTTTCAATATTTTCAATGTACAGAATTGACCCTTCTACAGATTTATTATATGTATAGAATAGCTACAATAAATAATCATACCTACACAATACACTTTGCTTAGCTTTGATGTGTTAATAAATATCCTTATATGTGTGTTACTTTTCTCATTACTTACATAACGTATACCTAGTATCTAACTAAATTAAGAGCGCCATTAGACGGGTCCACAAAGAGCTAAGGCCTAAGCTATTGTTGCGAGAATCAGCTCAGTCAGTGTGGCTGTGGATATGGCTCGGACGAAACTCTTCGCTCTGTGTGGACTCGCCTATTCAGAATCGATCTATTTAAATCTTTGGTAACATCGTCTATATTTTTTAAATACTAACTAATAAGTATAGTGAAAAACACAAAACTCAAAATTAAAATAGTATTATTATTATTTCTATAATGCCATTTGGACGGAATATTATATTACATAGATACTGGCAGTCATTAAATGATAGAATTTGTTTAACATTTGTATGTACTAACGTTCGAAATTCAATTTTAATCATTAAAAAATTAAGTCATTATATTCGTAAAGTCTGAGTTACGTTTACTTTAATTAAATAATGTTTTAAAAAGATGCTATAACAGCAAAGAAAACAGAAAGTATAGAAAATATTACACTATACATTTGTTTTTCAGCACCATTCCCGCAAACCATTCGCCTTGATGCTACTGACAGTTTCTTATTCTGTAACATGGAATGAACAGAATCGATTTCCCACCGCGCCATTTGACCTGGCTCCCTTGAGAAAAGCACGGAATAGAGCTGTGCTGGTACATTAGTGGTACCTTCTTGACAGAAATTGAGTACCAGATGATCATTCACAGCTTTGAGTACCTGCACCGTTCCCGTAAATTGCTGATAGGACGGCCGAGCAGCAAGCGTACCTAGAAATTTATAAGAATTTAACAAAAATAATGAGAAGTTCAATAGAGTTTCAATAAACTTGCAATGCTCAATTAACTGATAGGTACTACCGTACTATACTAATATTATAACACAAAAAAAAAAACATTAAGTATATGCACAGCATGGACCATAGTCCATTGAAGATACATAATCTATACTTATAATAAATCTGTAGAGAGGCCAATTCTGTACATGAAATATATTTAAAAAAAAACTATGAAGGGGTGATAAGGGATCGCTACTGATGCCAAAAATGCAATCAGTAAAATTTTTGTCTGTCTGTCTGTCTGTCTGTCTGTCTGTCTGTCTGTATATTCGTTATAGAAACAAAAACTACACGACGGATTTTAACGAAATTTGGCACAATTATTCTTCATACTCCTGGGCAGGTTATAGTATACTTTTTATTACGCTACGATCAATATGAGCAGAGCAGTGAAGGGAAATATTGGGAAAACGGGAGAAGTTACTCCATTTTTTAAGCTTCCGTCGCGTGTGCAGCCTTAATGGTTAAAGCTACATAGAAATCATGTACAACACAAATGTTCTTAAATTTATTACCTATTCAATAAAAAAAGAATCATGTAAATCGGTGTATAAACACCAAAGTTATACATGAAATACGCTATAAGTCATCGCGCGTGAATACAGAATCATGCCATAAGGATTATTTTTGTGTATCAGTTGCCGCGTTCGACGCGCTTCGCGGTAATAATAATATACTAATATTATAAAGAGGAAAGGTTTGTAATTATGTATGTATGTATGGTTTTCACGCATAAACTACTGGACCGATTTCAAAAATTCTTTCACAATTAGAAAGCTTCACTGAGCAACATAGGCTAGGTTTTATCCAGGAAATCCCACGGGAACGGGAACTATGCGGGTTTTTCTTTGAAAACGCGGGCGAAGCCGCAGGCGGAAAGCTAGTATGTACATAAGTATATACATTTATCAATATCCATAAAGTCGTCATCTCGTACTTAAAAAATATGTTATCTTATTCAAAGTATTAATTACCATTTTGCACGTCAAATGCCTGCCAGTAGCCAGCTGAGTCGTTTCGGAAGTAAAGAGCATATTCAATTGATTGTCCCGCCTCATCCCACAACAATCTCAGGTTCCGGTAGTCCTGACGGAATTTCGCGTTCAGCGCCTGCACGTGATACAATTGGCCATCTGTAGATGGCTGAAAATTATACAAAAACATAATATTTAATTAGTTAAATAGGAAAAATAAATACATAAAGTTCTAAATATAAAAATACTTAAATGAACTCGCAATTTCCTCATCAAAATAAGCTCTAAAAAACGAAGGAGGAAAAATTTTATTGATTATTTTGCTTATAATTTTTACTTCTCTTTTACAGATCTTTTTACAAGTTACTTTTTTATGCATTTCATTATCATACGTTTTCTTTTAATTCATATTGTCAGCAGTGAATGACTGAAAACAAATTTTTAAATCGACAATGAACTTACAATACTACACAATCTATGATGCATTGTATGTGTGTGCTACTTGCACTGAGTTTTATTGCTTCAATTGAATCGTCCGCGATTGCTTTTGATCTTCATAAATTACGTAAATTTTAATTGCATGACTTCTGCATCTATTGTTCGTGTTGTTTTTCTCAATTCGTGCAATAAAATTAGTTAAAAGAAAAATACTTAACAAAAAGAGAAGGTCGCATCGGTGTCAGAAACACTAATAAAAATAATAATTAGAACTAGGAATTGAAATATAAGTACCTAGGTATATCATAATCCTCCAACTCTAGTCCAGCTCAATTCAGCTGCTTTAAAGTAAAATGTAAGTATCTTGCTATGAATGTTCAATGGATATAGCTTACGTAATTCAATATATGTATTACTTTATACGCCATATATTCTAATAAATAATAATATCTACTGGGATACAGTTATTTTAGAAATTTTGTATATAAGTACCTAAAGCCTATTCAATATTCATCTAACTGCCTCATTTATTATATTATCTTAGAGACCCGAAGATTAAATGGGTCATATATATTGACCTTTCGGACATGAGTCAGATGAGACGTAGATGAGCCCGGAGGACTGAGGTTAGTGAAAATGTTTGCTAGCCCTAATTAAGCCAACGCGTCCTCTTCAAATTTGGCTATTAACAATGACTATTAGATCATAAAACATAAAAAAGTACCTACAGGAACATTCGGGATAATTATGTAGATATTATGTACTAAAACTTGTATATAACTAATAATAATCTTTTATTCAGATTACTTTCCAATAAATTCATTAATTATACCTCAAAGCGTAGATAATGAAACCTCCAGTACCCCATTTTGGATTAAAGTTTAACAAAATTTCGTAACATATTATAACAAATATTTTATAACAACACAAACTTTAAAACAACTCATCATAAATTATATTCGCAATACGAATAGGAAGTGATAAATAAGTTGTTATCGCCGGATAGTACGCATTACAATCTAAACCCCTGCAACACGGGGAGTTCCCTATTGCAACCGATTATAAAATTAGGTGACAGAAAATATATTGTACTGTATTCTTCAGTAATGTTAACATAAAAGTAGTTATACTTAGTAAATATTTTTTATCCAACACAATTTTTTTCAAAAATCTAACGCTAGGTACTCTACTTCATCGTAATTAAAAATTAGAGTAGGTAGCGTAATAAATAATTGGTATCTAATATTTTTCTGGTCACGAAATTACATTAATAATTTAGGTAATTATTAAAACTAATGTTCCGTTATTACCTTTTGCAACTCTCACAAAATTGAAAATAACTTCAACTAAATTAACCATAAGAACTTATACTTATCATTTTGAATAAAACTATTAGGATAATATTGCAATATTCTAACATTATAGTAACGACACAGAATAATAATGTGATAATAACTAGTAGCTAGCTATTTATAGTAACGATTACGGACGTGTTACTTGTTAATTGCATTTGTATTACACGTTCAAATAAAAATATTTGAAATAATAACTTCATATATTTACAAGGTTATTAAAGCTATCAGCTATAGGCGTATGCGTTTTAAACGAGTGAGTGGTCTTTATCCATGGCAACTGCATTACGCTTGTAAATATACAATGTATGTTTCAAATTTGTTTAGAACACAAACGTTTTCGTATATAAAGAAATGCTTCCTGTTTATATACACAATTCTTATATTTTTTAACAATTAGGTATTAATATTCTAGTATTCTATATTAATCTTAATGAAATCTTTAAAAACAAATGTTATGTGACAGCAAAAATTATTATCACACTTCTAGAAAAACCTACCCCAAACGTCGACCTTGGGAAATCATCCTCTTCCCAAATTGTGACTGTGGGACAACTTCTGTACGTTGTTACACCTTCCTTACTGAGGTGCATATAGAGTTCTATTACACTCCACTTTCCCAAAACTGTTCTTACGTCCAAATTATCATATTTGTGTTCTTTAAAACAGATTTCTTCATTATCTGTAGAATTTGACGTTTCATGTCCAATTGCTACAGAAAACAGAAGCAGCAACCAAGGCAATCTTAAAATAATCCAACCTTGAAACTCCATTATATTGCTCGTTTATTATTAAGTCAAATAGACATTTTTATTTTACTGACTGTTAATCACAATATTTTGGAATATTTAAGCACTTTTTTGGCATCTGGACGAAACCGTATGTATGTATCGCACGTTAACAAATCGAAGACGACTGACAGTCGAAGAGCAATGCGTGCGCGCTCCTGACTCATGCCGATTGATGTTATCTTATTTAACCCTAGACCTTAAACACATTTAGAAGTCCCACGAATCTTTAAAAATAAAGATGATTAAGAGTTATGACACAGGTAAAGAATCGTTTATGTTGTGGTAGATAAAGTTGAATGAACGATTATTATTTGCGTTTAATAATTGTTAGTCATTAATACGTACATAATAGACCTATTAGAATTTTCTTAGAAACTAATTAATATGTTAAATATTGTTTTAATTTCTACAAACAATTTCTGAAAAAAAAACAGGTATATTTGAAGAATAAAGACTTCCTTTGCGCAGAGATACCATTTTGGTATTATTGGGATATACATAGTAAATATAAAAAATGTTAACTAATAAGTTTTCATAAAAAAAACTCTACACTCATTGTTTTTCTTATATCTATAAACTTTTTGGATAAAACTAGTATACTTATATTGAAACGAATATAGACTTGAATGAACACAATCAATTGTTTAGTAGTTAATTTACGGTAGGTACCTACATCTATATTGATACAGTACATATATACAGAATTTGTTTAGTTCATACAAAAGTTTTGTATTACAGAGATAACATATGTTATTTAATGGAGGAATACTGAAAATTAATGTCGTATTTTTTTTTGTTATATTTATGTTACCTAGTTTATTAATTCGCACTTCATAATATGTATAAGTATATTTCATACTATGTATTCATTTAATTGTGATCTAACATTCAATTTGATTAATTTTATTATTGTTTTATTTTATCTTCCAATTTATAATTTTGAGTTTTTGTTACTGTTAGTAAAGAATTTTATTTGAATTTTAATTATTCAAGTGTTTCATTTCAATTGTCATCGAAATCATTCAAAAACAAAAACAAAATTAATATCTACTACCATTTTGCTTTGTGTAGAAGATCATCATCACATGTAGGTATCATCTAATAGGTACTATTCAATTAAAGGAAGTAAGATAGATATCATAAATAAATCATCTTACCTTATCGTTTGGTTCCGAAATATGGATGACAATGCAGGATCTTGCATATTCAACTCTTGAATCCCCGGCTAAATGTTGAATTAATTCAACTCCATACCACATGCCTGTTAAACTGTCTATCCAAATCCCATTCTGTGGAGTTCTATTTACACAATAATCGTTCCCGTATTGCATGAAAGGTCTCTCGTACGGGCTTATGGCACCGTAACCGTAATTACCCTGTCCATAGGTTTTTCCGTAATCTCCTCCCGCGCCATATCGCGGTGTTGAATAACCGGACTGAAAAAATACGTTCCCAGAACCGGCTCCACCATATACATTTGATCTACTGGTCGAATATCCCGGGCTATAATTTGGGTATCGTGTCACTGCTGGAAAAGGAGCTATATCACTTTGATAATTCGTCTTGTATGGGAATTGATTTTGGGTAGTTTCATCGTAGCGCTGATAGCTTGCGCAGTATGCTGATTTGTATAAAAGGGTTAGGACTAAAAAATGCAACATTTTAAGTCTATTTCCAAAATATCAATGATCGCGTGACAACGCAGCGAGGCAATGACGTGTGACTGCTCCAGCTACTATGAGAGTGGGATATAAACTAATTAAGAATAATTGTCGTGTACGGGCTCTGGCCAAAGGTTTACAACCAACAATCCGAAACAAATGACTAACACCCCTTCCCATTTGCTTCTCTAATTATCTATCTCAAACAATATATAAATTTTTAACAGATATTGCATGCCTTATAACTTAATAAACCTAGTAAATATTCAGGAAATTTAAAATTTCAAGAAAGATCACAAAATAATAATAATATACCGTCTTTGTATACCGACGAAAGTACCTACATATTCTAAAACCAATCAATTGATATCTCTATATCTCTATCAACCACCCAATATTTATATTGAATAATCATAATTGAAACTTATAATATTGTGTGTTGTATAAAATATTTTAAGCCCTATCTAAATCAGTTACATGAAACTGATATTATACTTATAACTTCATCACTACCTACATGGTATAAAACAAAGTCACTTTCTCTGTCCCTGTATCCCTATGTATCCTTAAATCTTTAAAAGTATGCAACGGATTTTGATGCGGTTTTCTTTAAATAGATAAAGTGATTCAAATTTCAAGGGAAAGGTTTATTAGGTTTTAGACAACGTGGGGGAAGCCGCGGGCGGAAAGCTAGTAATTAATGAACATAAAATGTTATGTGTGTACATACTACCAGACTACTTACTTACATAATGAATACTTAATTATCTAGGGCTTCTATGAATGTATCCATAAATAAGTTAAGAATATTATACGCACTTGAGTATTTAACAACGAACACTTTTGGTAAGAAAGCATGTATTAACCCCCCCCCCCCCCACATCAAAATTGGTATGTACGTAGTATGGGTATGTTCCCTAAGCAAAATATAACGGATGTCACGTGATTTTAAGAAATACTCATGAAACAATTTACTACAAATACGTTAGGTCAAACGTTGCAATTAGACAAATTAGTGTAACTATCACTCATAGTTGAGTTCCTGTTTATCTTCACAAAGTTGTGACCCCATCTCCTGTTTGGAAGTAGAGTCATAGGTCACCCATTCAGCTCCTTTAAAATAATTTACTTGAATTGAGCCCACGGCGATATATCAATTAAGAATTTCGCCTACATACTCATGAATCCTTTTTTTATTTGGTTAAATTTAAAGAGCATATAGAAAAAATCAATCAATTTAAAATAAATCAATTGATTTTTTCTATATATTATTTAATGTTCTCGAAAGATATTATGTAAAGGCACATTTTATTGTTTAAGTGCTAATATCATTGAAGTAACGCTTGTGAGTTTATGAGGTTGCAACTTGCAGGGGGGTAATCTGATATTCTCTGGATCGCTTAACTAATTTTGAGGTTTTTAAGTACCATTCGAAAGCTACAACTTAACCAAAGCAACTAGAATAAGTTAGGTGACCATTTCCTTCGTACAGTGGTTAACGAGTGGGCGTAGAAGAGGGGTCTTGGGTTCGATTCCCGGTGGAGACGAGGTAAAAAATGTCTCGGTCTGGCAGGCCACAGGAGGCTGATTACCTACTTGTCCCTAAAGAAAATCGATCAGTGAAACAAATGTATGCACAATACACCTATACCCCTTAGCGAACAAAATAGGTCATTTTGTAAAAGCAAACTTGTTACGATATAATTAAATCTTTGATAATAAAACAATTGCATTGAGTTATAAATTTATTTATTTTGTACAGAAACAAACATAATACATCTTTATCAGTCATATATATATAAACAAAAACCCATTGACACAATATAAGAAGGGCAATTAATCTAAAACAGATACCTGCACATTTACAAAAACCTTTGAATGATAGTTAAAGATAAACAAAAGAATACAATTACTAAAGAACTAGAATCTATACAGGACGCACAAACAGCTGTATAACGATACACATTAGGTAAGTCAAACTTAAAAAATTGCTGCTTGTATTGGTACCACTCCCAGCGCTCGACTCTTGAAGGCGTCCTCCTTAATACCAAAGAAAAAATGCCACCATCACCAATCTCTGAGCAGTGGTTCAATATAAGTGTGAATGGGGTTACTTTTAATAGGCGTATCACATCTGGGTGACGGGGTGGATCGTCGGGGTTCCATACCTCTGTGAAATCAATGTTAAACAATTAATTGTGTATGGTATCAAAATTAAATTTAGTTTAAAAAATGTAGAGTGCCGTAATTATCTTTTAGGTTTCCTTGTATTCTTAAAAATTTTATACAAAAAAGTTTTTGCACAAATACCAGTTTAATCATGTTATTTTATTCACATAAGTTCATAAATAAAACTGTCATTGTTGGCATGCCGGCTAATATGAGGTTAAAATGACTGATCTTTGTGATATTTCGAGCTGTACTTCATTTCTCGATATACTATACGATATGCATATATTTTATATCAGCAAATATAAATAGTACTAACTATATAATATAAAAAACTTATTAAATATGTAACTTACCCACACCCCTGGCTTTCATTTCTCTTTCATAAGTGGACATCGTATTTGCAGTCCAAAATCCAGGTTCTTCGGGATAATATAGATAGTCCTGTTCCATAGTGTGGCCATCTTCGTCCCACAATACACGAATTTGTTTTTGACCAAATAAATCCCTTTTGGCTCTTCTTTTCAGTCGTATATCCATCCACGATCCAGCTAGTGAGTCTCCAGACCACGGATTGCTTTTTGACGATCTCCACTTTTGGTCCGTGAAATTACCTCTAGGTATCTGGTAAATTAAGGGCAACAACGAGTTAGATTATAAATATTCTGATAATAGCAAACATTGGAAGATGTATATTAAATTCTAACTTACAAGCCAATCGATATAATTGTCTGTATAATTTATTTCGTCACTTGCATCTGATATGTACAACGTAACACAGCCTACTTCATTAGGCTTGTTAGTCATATCAGGATTGTGCTGGGCATATCCAACTCCGTACCACACCCCATAGACGTCATCCATGTTAACTCTGTGTGACCAGCGAATATTATCGCCACATAGACCTTGAACTAAGGTTACACTCAAGTATAAGGGAGCCAACAAAGTAAACATGGTAACACTTGGAATATCGAAAGGAATATGGGACAAGGCGTCGGTCGTGGCCGCATCAT
>CAJQZM010041189.1:0-34492 GCA_907164665.1 Colias nastes | reverse complement strand
TGCGTTGGTAACGTATCTACCTCTTGTTTCTATATATAATATCATTGTTTACAAAGAACAAAATTGTCATCCAAATTAAATTCAAAAAGTTAGATTAATTGTATTTATATTGCTAATCCACACTAAATGGAAATGGCCACTATTAACTTTGATATTATTATAAAAAAATTCAGAACGTGATTTTTTCTAAAAGAAGTGCTACAATATAGCCTACGTCGCGTTACACGTACGGCGTAGCTTGTAGCTGAGTTCAGGATTTTTTACCTTTACAATATATCTATATTTATACATACTTACATGTAAGATACGACCTATTATTATTAACCCATTCATTTAAATACAACAATTTTTTTAACTATTTTTGCTAGCTATCTTCGTAACTAAAACTACCTAAAACTTTGTTAAATCTGGTTCGTAGCCCGTGTCTACAAGTTGGTGACGTATCAAAATATGCAATGACGTAATACAAAGCTACGAAGGTACTAGGATAACATAATAACTGAGGGGATATTTGAAGCCAAGGAATAATAGAGAACGCGGGCATATCGCAGATGCTAGTTTGGTGCAATGGGGTAGCAGGATCGACGGTAGGTGGAATAGTTTGCTTCAACTATAGAGGGGTCGTTACATGTAAGGGTGAGGGTACTTGCAAATCGATAAGAGTTAGTTCGGGACAAATTTTCAAATGATGTTAATGTATTCTATACACTCAAACTAGCTCTCACATGATTAACATAAATTTTAAAAAATTATGAATATGTCTTTGAATTTTTTTTGTGTCATTATATTAAGTATTTGTTTGTCTTATTAAAATTATTGACAATATTATTATATTAATATTATTATTGCATCTATTTTATATTTAACTATTTAACCATATGATATGAATATATAAAAATAAAATTTATTATTGGTCACATATTTAAAAGAAATATAGGTATGTGTTAAAACGGCTACCAACTGCAACGTCCTTTGTCTTTATATCTTTATTCAGAATAGCATTAAAAATGATTGATACTTACTTATATTACTATTACTTGAGCTATTAATTAATGAATTGTAATCGTGGATCGAATCACATTTGACGCTTAGAAAGCTCTGTTTTACCTATAAGTAGCCCGCCCGCCCTAGCTCTACCGCCTAAACAACGTCATAAACTATCGGGTGAATTATTATGTTCTATGAAATGTTATCAGTTATTTAATGGTAAGGATAATAATTAATTGCATTAGAAAATATTCAAAATATCTTGAAATTACTATGTATGTTGTATAAATATTTCTGAATTCATTTTCCTAGATAGGTTACATGAGATTGTCTCTTTATTTATTTAAAAGCCACATACATATAGCATCTATGTTGCTCTTTACAAGTTTACATACACTGAATCAGTCGTTTTGGTAATTAATATGTGCCTATAGATAACCAGACAAAAAAAATCATCTATCAGGTAAGTAATTAAAGTCAAGCGGTGATTTCTCAATAACTTAAAACATTACAATAATATTTTTTACATGAGTAGGTTTATACCTACCTAGCCATTACCCATTGGTTATCCAATGGCTTAATGCTCTAAGGGCTCTTTCCATACATTTTATTATTATAAATGATCATAGTTCATATTTATAGATAGGCCACACGTAAACTTTCACAGGAATGACGTTTGCTAATATGTAACAATGAAAACGCTTATCTGCTGAAGCAAGTTTGACATTTAACGTGACCTTTAAAGGGAGGTCGTACACACGCGCCTCGTGGGTACTGAGGCCAAATCAGAGGTCGATTGTATTAGGAAAACATAGAGGAGAGCTGTTCAAAGAAAGATAACATTAGCTTCATAATTATTAGTTAGTTGTCGTCGCGTTTCTTTATTCTCAATGGAATACATCACAGATTCTGAATAAAAGAATAATGATGACATATATTATTTAGTTTCACTTTTATTTATTTTATTTACTATAAAATATTTGCGTTAGATACTATTATAATATGTAAAAACTAAAAAGTAATAGATAGTTTAAACTTGCATCTATGCATCAAGTATAATATATAAACAAAGATTTTGACCCTATCAACGCAAATATTCTTGAGCTATTCTCCAATAACAAACACGATAAAAGACAATAATTTACAAAAAAGTACCTATATTAATAAATATCTAATGTGTAAATAATGAGAATAGATAATTGATAAATCTTATACACAATATAAATAAATTTAACTTATTGTTAAGTTATGCAAAAAGTTAAGTTATTGTTTTAATTTATTAAGTTAGAAAATAGAAGGCAAGGTAAGAATAGTTTACTCCGCCCAAACCCGCCCAAAATTACGCCATAGGGCGGCAACAAAATTCATAGGGCGTCTTGAATACTAGGGTAACAGAAATAATGAGCAGCACTTCGAATTTTGATCAGGGATATGAATCGTATTATACATACAGTAAATGTCTACGGAGCATGCGTGAATATCTTTAGCCTACACGTTAGGTTTTTTTTAATTAATTATGTTTTAAAACTATTAAAATTTCAATTCAAATCGAAATCGTTGTACCTATTTCACATGTGGATCTATAATAAAAATACCACAATGGAAACAAATATCAAATTTCTTATAATTTATTTTAATAAAATCAATGGTCAATTTTTGATATTCCTCATAAATAAGTGGCGCTAAAAGTAATTTAATTTCTCATCTGCGTACTACGAGTTACGTTCCTACACAAATGAAGGTTTTAATTATCATCGCTGACGTCATGAAAGGGTATAAGATATTATATCCCACGTCGAGCACATTTCACAACGAGATGGGGATGGGGTATCGAGGTTTGGGAGTACGGCGTAGGTCATGACGCGGCGCCAATGACGTCACTCAGCGGGTGGAGGGTGCGACAACCTACTGGGGTAGCTGCCCCCCAGTGAAAGTCAGCGTCAGTACGGTTTCAGACGAGATTCAGACTGCACGTTATTACAATAAAAGTATCTACGTACGTTCAGTATATAACCTAAAAACTTTATGCTGCTACAAGTTTTGCAGTGCGTCCACGGTATAACCCTCTACATTCGGTTTAACTGCAAATTAAAGTGTTATTTCGTATTTAACAGTCCAAATGTTCTATTTCTGAAATTGAAATAGTTTAAGTGTAATAAATTTACGCGTTCCAATATAATACGTTTAAAAAGTATTTTACAAATTATATTAAGTAACTAAATGACTGCAAAATATTTAGATTCCTTTATCATGTCAGAACCCTTGAAATTTTTAAATTAGACAGTACCTACAAGTATAGCTCCTGTTATCCATGATTTTTATTTACAATCTAATTTCAGTGGCGATGCACGAAAGCCGCTAAAAATAGCCGGGGTTCGCGCGCTCACGTCGCCCGCAACCGGCTCCCATTTTTACTACTCATACTATTTCTGTCTAAAAAGTATTAACAATTTGTATGAATACAAATTACATGGACTCCTTCGCAGACAATGAAAAAAGTTCGCAAAAAACGAATAGTCGCAAAGCGACAGTGAATCTAGTGTTGTTTTAGTGCTTTCTTCGTCTGTGCTTCTTTATTTACAGGGAAAACGTGAAAAGTAAGTAAATATTTTTTTCAACGCTTGTGAATTACTGATAATGCAGAATTTTTGTCATTTCTCCTTGACACACTTCCCTTTTTGGTTTGGAGTGGTGATCTCAAAGTGTCAATGGCCACTGACGTGAGAGTCACAAATAGTCCAGTGAACCATGTCCTAGATAATTTAACATTAGTTGAAGGAATTAATGAATTAGGTCTTATTACTTCATACTTAAGGAACACTATAAAAGAGCGTCCAGAAGCATTTTACAATAGTAAACAAGTAGTATACCTACATTTCAAAAAAACATGCACAGTAAGTCTCTACATAGCATAAAATAATGATAATATATATTTTATTTGGGTTTGTTAACTCTAAACCATCGACTGGGTGAACAGATTTTGAAAATTCAATTTTATATTTAAAAGCTGGTGCTTCTTTAGTGGTCTCATTTAAATTTGAGGAAATTTGAAATTTTTCTTATAAAAATAATGTTTGTCGAAACAAATATATAAATAGGTTGACCATTTGTTAAATGTGGAAATTTTACAAATTTATCAGATGAGCGTTTAAGGAATACAAAAACTACAAAGAAATGCTATTTTTACAATTTATAGATAATATTAGAATAACGCGCATTTCTTTTTATTAACCTAGCTAGAATAATTTTGGTACTTTTTTGGTTAAATTTCAGTATTTCTAGATAGAGAAACTATTATGAGGTGCCACTAGAGGATTCTACATAATATACTACGTTATTTGTTATAATAAAAATAATAGTAAGATTAGGTATGATAGTAAAAATAATTTTTTTAATTACGTGCACCAATTTAATTGGAAATAATGAGGTATATACAGGCAACATTTTAAATAGTAGTAGGTAAATAATAAATAGGCGATACTTTTTTTTTTCAAATATTTATTAACTCATTCAATAACAATATTATAACAGAAACAACATAATAATTATGCAAAAGAGTAACACTGATATAACAAAACATCTAATTAAATAATATTTTGAGCACAGTAAAATAAGGTGAAAATATATATGTCGCAGGCAAATTGTATTATTTCGCCGTTTACAAAAGCTCGGCATTTTGTAATATGTCGAGAATTGGTAATCAGAAATTTTTCGTTTGGCTAAGGGGGTGGGTTAGGTTAGGTTCGTGTTTTTTAAATCTACACAGAAATAGGAGCCCCACTTCGTGGGGCTCTGTCGGCTCGCGACCGCGTTTTTGTAGAATTTTGGAAAAATTAAATCCTCAGCATATTACAAAATGCCGAGCATTTGTAAACGGCGAGCCGCGAGATTATACAATTTGCCTGCGACATATACATTATATTGGATAGCTTTCAACCCTTAAATTACTCTTAACATACTTAAATTACTCTTTTCTTTTAATATTAAATTATTTCTATAAGGCACAGATGCAAATTCTCTAAATTTGGTATACATATCTTTGGATTTATAAACACCTAACATTTACAAGTATATTTCAATAAGCAATTTATTGGTATGCAAACAACAAAATGATCTATTCAATATCATGATCAACTTTTAATATCAACTTTGTTTTCTCTTCATTTTTAGGTACATTATAATGCATATCTACTACCTACTATTAATTATTTCTTACAATTAAATAACAAACTATATTAGATTTGAAATCATTAATAAAATATTTTACAGTTCCCATTTTAACAGTAAAGTTTAGCAGGGAAACAAAAGGATGAACACAAGCAGAGGGTATAACCCTACATAATAAATATTTGTATACTTATAGCTGTCATAATTTATAGTTGGTATAGTATTAAGGGAGCGTCCATAAATTACGTGAGGTGTTTTTGACCATTTTTTGACCCTCCCTCCCCCTCTGGTGAGATATCATGAGATTTTATTGAACTCCCTCCCCCATCCCCCCATCTCACGTGAGATTTTTCAAAATGTGGGTTTCTTATGTTTCTTATGTTTATTTGTCATTGTAAAATGAAAAAAAAAATTGCTTCGTGCTTTTGTTTACGACTAGTTAAAAATAGTAATTAATATTGCTGAAAGTTATAATAAGGGCCGATTTTTCAATGCTTGGATAAAACTTATCTGTCCAATAAAGTATTACATGATAATATTAAAATGTCACGTAAACTGTCAAATACGGGCAATTAGAATACGTTTTTAAAATGGTAGTTTTATACATTATTCGACGAATAAGTTTTATCCAAGCATTGAAAAATCGGCCCTTAGTGTTATAACAAGGTAACAATAGAATATTTAAATCTTAACCGTAACATTAAAATCTTAAGCATGTTATTTGGATTAAATGGACCAAAAGAGTATAATTTGTTTTGTTTCAATTAAAAAAAAATTGCGTGATATTTGCCGACACCCCCCCCCCTCTCCCCAACGTAAGGTTAGATGAGATTTTACTCGACCCCCTCCCCCCCTAAAACAAGTCACGTAATTTATGGACGCCCCCTAAACAATATTTATATAAATTAAATATTTGTGCTACAACAGGAAAAGTTACTAATAAATGACTAGGATCTAATTTTAACATTAAGTACACATATATTTTTCAATAGGTATACTAGTAAGACTGATTTGTTGATACCTAATATTATTGGAAGACATTGATTGAATACATAACTATCAAAGTAAAAGTTCTAAAAATAATTGTAAAAGGATTCGACACTTTGCCTCAAATTCATTTAAAAGTGTATAATAATATTGTAGCTTATTTCTTGTGCAGATTATAAACTATATTATTACTGTTTCACTAATGGATCTAAATATTTAATTATCATAGGCCATATTTCATCAGATGTCCTACCTTCAAAATCTTTAATAATACCCTTTGACTTATAAAAGTCTATCACAGGCTTTGTCATATTTTCATATATTTCCAATCGTTTCTTAACAGCTTCCGGTTTGTCGTCTGGCCTTTGTATCAAATCTTCTCCAGTAACATCATCTTTACCCATTATTTTAGGTGTGTTAAATCCAATATTATAGACTCGGCCAGATGCTAAATGAACCCATCTACTCTTAACTCTGTCAATAATTACATCAAAGGGCACTACCAGATTGAGGACTATGTCAACAGGCTGCACTTCCCACAATGCATTAGCTTGAGCCACTGTTCTCGGAAAACCATCCAAAAGCCATGGCCGGTTTTCCACTTTCTTCAGTTCTGACACCATAAATTTAATCATAACGTCATCAGGAACCAGTCTACCGTCGTTTAAATAACCTTTAACTTCTTTACCTAGTTCAGTTTGCTTCTCTATGTGGTCTCGCAATTTGTCCCCACTAGAAACATGTTCAAATCCATATTTCTTTACTATTCGAGACGATATCGTCCCCTTCCCCGACGCAGGGGCACCTAATATTAAAGTTTTTAATATTTTTGTTTTTAACTGCATGATCATATGACCTTTGTCGTATTTGTACTTTGATACTGCGCGATGAGTTAAGTCGATACCTTTTTAGTTTGACGCAAGTATTTGTCGCATCTATTTATATACTTAATCTTATCAACTTATGTAAAAAATACTTGAAATTGTATTTTTTAATGTACGTAATGAAATAATTTTCAAAAACTTTAAGTTATATACATGTATGATATAAATTAGTTCAAGATATAGATGCTTACATGATCGGAAAATCCGTATCAACTTCACATAATATATTTGTATATTTTTTTTATAAAAAAGAGCCTTATTTATGAAATAACCTTTGTTTTGATATTGATCATTGATGACATTTTTGGTTTGGAATTTGGACTTTGACTGTAGAATATGACATTGACAGCTTTCATAATTGTCATATTTACATGGAATGGATGCGTTCATGCAGAGATTTTTTTAATGTGTCCTGTCAGTAAAAAAGATTGAATATCTTTTTGTAATAGGTATTTGAATTATCTAGTAAATTTTTATAATTAATATTTTTTCAGAATGGCGCTTGTTATGTTACCCTGCGACCTTCCTTGGTGGACTTCTGTTCAACGTCACTTAAAGCATTTGCTCGTAGCTTCTTCCCCTGCAAAACTAACGGCCAGTATGCTCAAAATTCACGATATGTGCAAGTAAGTATTTATAGTATTATTATTAGGTATGTATAAATTTTAAAAGGCCAGTGGTTTCTTCGTACCTTCGTTTTTTGAACGATCGAAAATTTACGCTCATGCATTAACAATTTAACAGATTAGAAATGAATCTATATACTTATATAAAAAAACCAAGGTCCATAGGTCCAATTTAAAATTTCTTTCAATGTTACTTAGGCCACAAGCCAACCCCGGGGCCGGGCGGGCGGGTATAAATTGATAAATAATGAAGATTTTTAATAAAAGATTTAGTTAACAGTAGTTGAAATACGCAATCTGCTTTTTATTCTTAATGGTTCGATATTTCTGTGTAACATAATGTTGTCGTAACTATTCAGAGGTACATGAAGCCTTTATAACGAAAACAATAAATTGAAATTTTAATTCATCTAATTATGAACTGTCGATCACTAGCTGTAACGATTTAAATTTGAATACATTTTTAATTATATATTACAGCATTGGAATAGATCCTGATGACGACATTAAAGATCCAGACCTTTTAAAATGTTTGGAGCAATTTTTAGATCAAGAACTAGATGATGAGGAACGCAGAAGTTTTTTGGATAACACAATAAGAATTATGGTGAATAGAGCACTGCATCTTAAAAAGTGGCGTCCACCGAAAGGACTTATGTTTAGTCTACAACAACAAAGTACGTTTTTTATTCTATACCTATTACCTAGTTTAAGAAATATTTAATATTTAAAAATTTAATTGCTTATAAGACTATAGATTCAAATTTCTATTTTATAATTTCAGGTGATGTTACAGAACTCGATTATAATTTTTTGTCCTCCCTTATCGCTCACGCCTTTTTTTCAACATTTCCGAAAAGAACGCTCAAAACACATCCAACGTTACAAGACTTCAATTTTACGCATTTTTTTAAGAATTTACACAGGTACGATTTATAAAAGGTACGATTAATTGCGTGCTAACAAATGTAAAAAAAAAGTTTGGTAATTAATTGACTGAATTGCAGAAAATCTCAACGGAGTAAATTAAGAAGCCTTTTACATTATTTTGAATGGCTCGATAAAAATTCCAATGAGGGATCTATTAAACTAAGTAGACAGGTAAAGTTCGTATTTTCTTTTGTCTATATAACTGCATCAATAAGAGTATATCAAAGTTTAATAAAATGTTATTTTTATATCCGAACTTGTCAGGTAATGACTTCAAAACAGTGGTTAACTATAGAAGACTGGTTGGAGTGTACGCTTCCACTATGTAAGCTCATGATAAGACATGAAGGTAGACCTGAGAGATGTGAAAACGACGATGCCATCAGAGTATGTTTTGCATCCAGCAGAATAGGCGGAGATGTGCTTATAGATGGTGAATCCCAGGTTAATAATGATATAAACAAAACTGTATTTTTATGCCTCAATTGCAGCCCGTATAAAGAATTTGTTTTATAATTACAGGAATCATTATCGATGTTCATGATGCCTGAACTCCTGCCAGCGATGCTGTCCGTAGAAGCGTTAGAAGACAACGAAGTTTTAAAAATAGAGGGTGTTAGAATGTTTAGTCGTATAAGTGACAAAAAGTCAAAATCTAATGTAGAATTACTCAATGAACCCAAAACGGTAAAACTTTAAAAATTCTCACAGTAAATATAGTGCTGTGTATGCTATTTCATTATTTTTTTTTTCTTTTATTTATTTTAGGTAACTGTGTGTTTAATGGATGCAGAAGATTATAGTGCTCTTCCTTTAGGACAGTGGGAGGAAGACAACGTATTACGAGAATTGAATAAAAGTCTTTTAGCCTTTCAACAATCTCCAACGAAGTGTCGTGACAATCAAAAACATGAACGAAGATTATCACCTATTGGTATAACCCATTCTAAACATATTTAAATTTCTGCACGAAACCACTCATATAAAACTTATATAGATATGTTGTTACATTTTAAGGAGAGTCCTTTAGTCACACACCACCAGAAGTAGAGGCAACTGTAATGATAAAACAAGCGTCTTCCTGCAGTACAATAAATAGTCTTAACAGTCGAAGCCCATCTCCGCAAAATTACTGCGCAGCAACATTAAACCTAAACGATCCAAGTTAGTACACTTCTAAACCTACTAAAATTAACATACAATATGTACTGAGTATATTAACAAGCACATCTGATTCAAGTATTTATTAAGATTATAACATTAATTTTTAGGTGTTGAAATGCAAAAGAAAAAATGTTGGTTGTCTCCTGACACCGAAACATTAAACAACCGAAGAGGAAGGTTTATAGTCCTAGGATCTTCTGGAGAATGTTTGCCTGTAACTAGAACTTCCGGACTGCCTACTGCTGAAACTCAAGAGGATAGCCTCTATTCGAGTTGTAACTCAAGCGATGATGAATATCACAGTGCCAACAATAGCTTTGATGATGGTAAATCTTTGATTTGTATTTTTATTCGTTTTCAAAGTGTACTATCACTGTAATTATAAAAAAAACACAGGTGGAAGTGAAGATGAAGGACGAGGAGAAAGTGGTCGGCCAAATTCATTCCAATATTCAAAGGAATTATCCACCGAAGAGAGAAGATTAAGTTTTGCTTCCCGTCTTCGAGAAGCCCTTAAAAGAGAAGCAGAAAACTCTTGCACCACCAGTACTACGGGTGATTGGTCCACCGACAGTTCTAGTTATGCAGTTGGCGTCAGTATATCCGGCGCAGGTGTTAATGATAACGATATCAGGTGATTATTTTTACTTAAGTTAACAGGATCGAAAATATGCCTTATTACAACCATTATTATATAAACCATTGATTCAAGGAGAATAAAGCATTTCCAACCTTTCTTAATAACAGGGTAAAACGTGGTGGCTCCGTCGGCTTTGTATTAACTGAAGAAGAAACTTTAGAAAATGGTAATAAACCTATACGACGTTTACTATCTAGGAAAGAGACTGGCAATAGCTCTAAATACAGTTTTAGCACGGAATACACGTAAGTTACTCATTTATAAAACTGCAAACTCTAGTTGAAATAAATTATGTAAAAATAATGACCATTTAACGTTACAGATCTGAATTAGAAGAAGTTTACGAACAGTTTAATCAATGGTTAAATGACCCTATTACTGATAACGAAACTGCCGAAAATAAAAACCGTGAATTAGACTCGAGGGATTTAGCAGTCATACGGTATGTAACCAAAACTATCCAAAACAAAATTGAAGTTTTTGTGCCCAAGCGATAAACTAGAATATTTATAAATCACTAGGTTTGCTGGATCACTGCTGAAACGAACACTAAGTGAATCGATGGCGAGTGGAGCTGCCGGAGTAGGATCTGCAGGGGAAGAAGCAGCGGAATTGTACGGAAGAGATACTCGCGAAAGGATAGCCCCTCGAAGACTAGCTCTGGCAGCACGCTCTTTGTCACTAGAGCTGGCGCGTCATCGACATCGTCTTGCTGCACATTTGGTAATACCTCCATTTTCATATGCCACTTTATGTTAGCACGTATTCTCTCTTATGGCACTAACTTGGAAACTAATTTGTAGTAAAATAGATATTTTAAAGCAATGTACATTTGTGCTTGTTTCTTTATGTTTAACTGAAAGCTGAATGTTTTTAATGAATGTAAATACAGTGTCGACGTTACAAATAGGGTATTTTGATAAAAATCTGAAACTTTAGTCACAAAACAAAACATAATACAATATGTGTGTACCTATCTCCATCACAACGAACGAATTTGATAGATTCTGATATTTTGACAGAGACGTAAAGTAAAAGAATCGATACCAGAGGAGATAATACAGACTAAGGAGGTGGAAAATGCAATTACCGAGAAAGACCTAAACAGTAATTGCTCAAGATCTTTTAGTTCCTCAACAGAGACGACTGCAACTCAAATATCAAATCCTAGTGTTAGAAAGAAAAGACTCAATTGGGTAGTAAATATGATTGTCGAAACAATAGAAGAAACAGTTGAATGTGAACCTGTTACGATTAAAATAAAGAAACCGAAGGTCAGACTTGCTAGTGTCTGTCGCTAATTAATTATTAAATTTATTTTAAACACTACATACTAATGCATTTTGTACGTAACATTAAAACTGCACATCATTCAGAATATACGCCAGGTCATAGCAAAATTACATTATTATTAGCTAATGCTAAATCAATCCACGTATTCCTAATTCATTGCAATAAAACAGCAACATTAGTAAAATTGATTTTGTATCTTATTACTTCCTGACACGAGTAGTTAATAATAATACTAAAAAATAAAACCTATTTTTTGTATACCTACCTGATGGAATACTATTTATATAAAAATATACTAACAGATTCTCTTTTCCTATCTTGCTTTTCATTATTTTCTATTCAGTTGAATAGAAAAGAGCAACTCTTTCGAGACTTGCTTGCAATTCGATAACTAATTTATAACAATATGTATATTGTCCCCCTTACTTGTGGCATGAACTAAGTTAATTTTAAACAGATCATCTTCAACATACAAACAGACCTTAAGAGGAATTGAACTCAATACATAGAAAGTCATATATTTACAGTGTGTTATTATGTCATATAATTTATGATTAACATAATAAAAAATATGTTATATTGTATCAAGCATATATATGTCTTCCCCGTAAAATGGGCAATTAATATTTTCAAATAAAATAAAAATAACGTACTTTTTAGTTAAACGAGTTGGCGAACAAAATAGTGTCCGGTGGTTCATGCAAGCCGGTTGCGACTGGGAACTGGGGCTGTGGGCGGCGACAGCGCGGACACCCGCAACTAAAGCTCTTGCTGCAATGGATGGCGGCTAGCGTCGCGGGAGTACCCGCGGTTTTCTATTACACCTTTGGAAATGAAAAATTGTTTAAGGTAACTATTAAAATTCCGAATATTTGTTTTGCTTAAAAATTTTATAAGAGATATAATATTATAAAATGTATAACAATAGCACTAGTTTAGTACTTACACAGACTAATAATAATATACTACGGTACTTATTATCCATACTAATATTATAAATGCGAAAGTAACTCTGTCTGTCTGTTACTCAATCACGCCTAAACTACTGAACCAATTTTCATGAAATTTGATATGGAGATATTTTGATACCCGAGAAAGGACACAGGCAACTTTTTATCCCGGGAAAATGACGCAATCCCGGAAATCCCACGGGAACGGGAACTATGCGGGTTTTTCTTTGACTGCACGGGCGAAGCCGCGGGCGGAAACCTAGTTATATCATATATCTGTGACTGTAGCTGGTTGCACAAATTATGCAAAACTTCTGTTTAGCACAATTAAATATCTCGTAGAATGGACTTAAACCGTTACCTTTACTTCCCAGCTGGATACATTAGTCAGGGTGCTGGTCGACCGGAAGTGGACAGTCGGACAACTTGCCCGGGCCGTGCTCAAATTTGCGCGGCAATTTCTTCATGAACATCACGTTATACCGGACAACCACACACTTTTCGACGAACTTATTGGTATTGAAAAAATACCTGATGATTACTAAAGATTACAATCATAAATAAAAAATATATTTTGCTCCAAATTAATCATATTAAGACAATACAATGTTATTCATATTTAAATGAATAATAATTTTGGATGTGTGTCCCTGTAATTTATTTCATTTAAACTTAAAGCCTAATACATGTTTGAAATATAATCTAGTCAGAATTTATAGAAAATAATTTAAAAACAGTTCTTTGTTACCACAATGGGCGTAAACCTTAAACCTATACCTATATCTGTATCAAGGAAAATATCCACACCTATTTCAAAATTGTCAAAATAGATAATAGAACACCCGTGGAAATAATAAGTTATGAATGCGGTATGAATTACTTCCATTTACATAATATTATATCCTTTAAAAATATTTGGAGTAATTTGTTTATGGTTTCGATGCATTTATGAATATTAAAGCCATTACATGGATACATAATAATTATTTAAGGTAACATAAATATTGGTTTTTGTAAACATATAAATTATTATAAGTACATGATATTAAAACTATTGCTTATAATTAATTATTAGCGTGTTCGTTCAAGTTATAATAATACTTGTACTTATACTCAAAAGCAATATTAAGTTTACCTCAAACTTAAGATATTTTTATACAAATAATAAATAGGTATGTAAAATTAAATGATACATATATAAAAGTGTAAAACATCGTCATCACAGTGCACGATAAATACTTTTGTAGCACATTTAAAAGGTATAAAGCCCTTATTGTTAAATAATTAAAAATAATTGAAAAGTCAGTTGATATTCTGTAATACTTATCAAATTAAAGTTTGTGTACACAGTCTTTTAATAAAAAAAAAAACATACTTTATAAACCAAAGAACATGGGCTAGGTCATACAATGATGGATTATTATACCTATATAATTGTGAATATAAATGTACAGACTTCATATAAAGGTCTTCCATAGCATGGTTCTCAATGTGTCCAAACTTTAATAATTTTATGTAATTGTTTGTAATACAATGCAAAATAAATCAATGCATCAAAACATTTTTATTTTACCCATTTCCTTTATTACATTGTTTACAATAATTACATACCTCGTTTATAAAAATATTATCTCATAACATATTTTTTGAAAAGTGTTATGATTCCAGCTGTTTTAGAATTAATTTATAACAATCAGGTAAAATTGTTTCGCTTTATAAAACTAGTGAAAATGTAGATTCAAATAAAACAATCTTAATCATATTTAATATTTATTAGACATGACAGGAAACAAATTTCAATTGATCGGAGTTGTTTTATCAGTCGCTTATTTTTATATTCTGAGAATAAAAAATGTTATTAAAATTATTGTAACATCATTGCACATCGATGTAACCTAACTTGCAACGGACACGTTTTAAGTATAGACGTAATAATCTCGTAAGATCGTAAATATATAAAAATAAAAGAATTGAAAAAAACAAAAAAAGATTACAAGTATTCTTTTTTTATTTTTTGTCACATTATTGGTAACCGCAGAGATGTTTAAAAGCTTTTGCTAAGATCATATTCTAAGACAGGGTTTCACAATCAACTTAATATTTTGTATGTACCTCTAAAATGAGTTGTGGAAGCTTAAGTAGATTGTGGATTTCGATCACATAATGTTGATGTCAGATATGTGTACTGATCAATCTTCATACCTCGTGATTCTTTACTATGTAAACCACTAGGTGCATTAGCATGCTCTATAAATTTAATAAGTTATCATATGGCCACTTTTAAAATCATTAACATGTCACATTTGCGAAACCCTGTAACATTAAACACAGCCTATCTATATGTACAAGAAACAGTAAGTTATTAGCGTCCACCCTAAAAGAAGAGTCCTCTCATGCGGCGCCCCATGCCCTGTCTGTCGTACATTACGTTGAACCTGTTCACCAGCTGGTTGATCGCATTACAGCCCTTCGTTATTGTACCCAAGTAAGTCATGAGCGCCACATCGTTGCATTGCTAAAAATAAATAAATCATCCTATAACTATAAATACCTTTAAATAGTATAATACCTATAAATAGTAATTTGCATATTTGAAAATTTGTAAACAGAGCACACAAGTCAGTAAGATCTTATGTTAAAATACTGCTGGTCAATGTGACCTCATACTGAACGCGAAATCACATTCAAAACAAGCCGATAAGAATACGATAGATTAAAATTTGTTTAGATTTCATACACACATGTGCATAGTGCACGAGAGTGCATCTCTAAAGTATCTGTGCAAAATACAAAATTAGACAGCTATTCAAAAATGGAATTATAAATAGGCACTAGTATACTACGCAATACTTACATTATAAAAGTGTGTTCTAAACTGCTGTGAAGTGAGCAACGGCAGGCGGTTGGACAGCGCCCTCGCCTCCCGCAGCAGCGCGGGGCGCGGCGGCAGCGTGCCGTCGCGTATCGCGCGCACCGTCGCGAGCACCGCGCGCACACGTGACACTAACATCTTTATAGCCGACCTCTGCGCGGTCAAGTGCTCCGCAACTGTAAAAAAATAAAATAACATGGTTGTTTTCTTGTAGGCATGCTGAAAAATGCAAGACCTTTTGATTTATACACAGTACCTTCTCATTTAAAGTATAAGTTGTTTATTAATATGCTAAAGTTTAGGGATAAAATCTTAAATAGTTGGTGGAGACAGTTAGTTAAACAGGACCAGACAGGATAAGTATGAAATAAAATAAAGCAATACATACATAAAAAGGCCAAGTTCAAAATTATTCTTCTCACAAGGGTTTTTATTGAATGTACATTGATATAAATCTAAATTTCTATTTCCTTGTAAGAATAAAGTCATAAACCAAGCTTTAATTATCAAATAATTTCACTGACATACTAGTAGATTTCATTCTGTTCCAAGCTGTTATTTACCTAAACTGTTGAATGCTGCTTCTCCTGATGACACCCTGGCAACATGGTCCACTCCAATCCTCTCGGCTTCTTCTGCAGCTAAGGTGTATGTGAGTGGTGCAAGAAGCATTGTAGCTCTACCGTTGACAACATCAATTACTGATTCATATAGTACCACTGGTAATTGCTGTAAATAAATAACAAAAAATGTAAAGCATACCTACTATTACTAGTAATTTACAATTACAGTGTAAACTCTATATAACGACACCGAAGGGACTGTGCATTTTATGGCGTTATATAGAGTTGTCGTTAAATGGAGAGAAGAAAAATCAGAATTAGAAAAAGAGAAAATTTATTTCAGACTAGTGTTAGTAGTTATGTACATAAAAAAGAATGTTACTTGAACGCTATTGTGTATAGTCTGTTGTCAGTAGTCGTCAATACACAATGATTTTCTTTTACTAGCCATGTTTACAGTTTGAAAGTTTGTGAGCAACTAAGAATATGATAACGTATAGATAATCCATAACTCATACTTATTAGTCATGGTCAAAAACAGTCTACATGTGCAAGCAATCCCAATTTGTAAACAAAAGAACGAATTTCTTAGAAAGTTCGGTATGAATGACGTCGAGTTTATTACTTAATTGTTGTCGTTATTGAGAGTGAGTGTGATGCTATGTAGAGTGTATCATTGTATGGTAGATAAGCTAAACCAACCAAAGGCAATTGATTTTGACGCTTTAGAGAGTTTGTCGTTAAATCGAGTGTCGTTATATAGAGTTTACACTGTACTTTGATAGCATCTTTCCTTCAGATCATTTGATTTTTGCAATACAATAAACCAAAAACCAGTTCTTTTACCTACCCTTTCATTGAAAAGCACTTTTATGATTAGGATTAATTATTTAGTTGTCCATAAAAATAGTTTTAACTAGACATGCGGTATTATTGGTTTGTTTTATTTAAATTACTAGCTTTCCGCCCGCGGCTTCGCTCGCGTATTCAAAGAAAACCATGCATAGTTCCCGTTCCCGTGGTATCTCAGGGATAAAACCTATCCTATGTGTTAATCCAAGTTACCCTCTATATGTGTGCTTAATTTCATTGTGATCGGATCTGTAGTATTTGCGTGAAAGAGTAACAAACACACACACATCCTCACAAACTTTCGCATTTATAATATTAATAGGAAGGATTTATCCAGAATGGCCAGTTAAGTGAAAAGTGTGATAAAGCTTACATCTCCATTTCTACCAGCAGGATTTAGCATCAACATAACAGGACATTCATTTATATCACAGATCTGACGATGTACAGCAATGTCTCTCTCTGTAGGTGTCTCTCCTGTTGTGTACCATCCTAGGAAATCCATATCAGAAAACACTTGTTTAACTGAAACAATGAATATGGAATAAACAATGGCACATAAAAATGTTAAATCATTGTTACTATTAATTCCAAGAGAGAAGCTATTGCAAATTATCATGTAAATATTTATAGATCAAACTTACACTGTTCTTCCTTTAAATTGTAATAATCCCTGTCAATAATAATATCCCCATCAAGCACGCTGAACACAAGTTCAAATGAATTCATTACTTCAATATTCCTTCCTTTTTGTTTTCCTATGAGCGCTCCAACAACTACAAAAGTTAGAGAAACATTAAAATAGGCTAAAATGTATTTAAGTTTTTATAATTGCATAAACAGTAAAACTAACCTGTCTGAGGTGAGCCCTCCTGAGCCCTTAATCGAGTCCAATGTTCTGATACATTCATAATAACTAATGGATGTAAAGATACTGTAACGGAGCCAGAAGTAGCAGTAGTGACCACGACGCTTTTGTTTGTTCCCGGTGGAGGCGCAGCTGGTGAGGTAGGGTTAGGAACATCCACCGATGGTCCTGACGACGCACTTTCCACTTCTACCTCCATTTCAAAATCGATCCTATCTGCACTAGACATTCTCTAGATTCTTTGTATTTCTATTTGCCCACGTAAAGTTCGAACGAAATATTCCTGAATGTTTTAATATAGCAAATAGTTTATTTGTAATGAACCGCAAAATTATCAATTTATGTTTATTTTTTGCATACAATTAAGTACATAAAAACGGAGAATGCGGTTTCATATATTTTAATACTTTTTTATTATAAGCAGTAAATATAGGTAATGTGTTACTTTTCAAATTCCAAGTTTACATGAAAATCGGAATCACACAACTTAAGTATAGCCACAAAAATATATTTATTGTCAGTACTCAGTTCACAGTTGAGTTAATTATACCTATTCAACAACGCAGATCGCAGTTGAACTTTGACACTGACGTACAGATTTTTTTTTTTTGAAGATTTAATGGCCTGTCTACGAGACCTTTGGTCGACGCTTGGGTCGACGTAAAAACTAAGGAGAAGTCATAGACTATAATTATTATAATATACATAACTTAAGTACATAACGAGTAACGACATACATAATACATAACTAGTTCCCTTCAAACTACAGCTGTTGCGCTACGTTCATACGGAGACATGACCGATCCGATTAACAAGAAATAGTTCTTCAGTTTAGTACAGTAGAAGCAACATTTGGAGAGATTTGTCACTTTGATACCTTTAATATGTTTATAATAAAAACGAAGACGGTCTTATTACAAAACACGGACTAACACTAAAACTGGGTGTAAATCGTATGATAAAACCTTGGATAAAACCATGAATGTCTTATGAAATTGTTAGACAGACCACAGATAACGAATTTCCTGGAAAAATAACAAAAATACTTGTAGCCATGGACAAATCACAAAAATATTAAAATGTCATAACGCGGCGGCGCATGCGGCATGACAACAGACAAACAGACATTGATAATAATTGTCAAATATGAATGGCGATTGCGTGCTTTGGTTTTTTGGTTTTAATTGTTAGCTTCTTTACAACGACGAGATTAAGAACAGTGAATATATGTTTTGTGACAAACGTAGTAAATTTGTCATGACAAATAAAACTGCTATAATTGATCTTCAGAAGTAGCACTAATTTGAACGACTGTTTCGATATTATTGTTCCATCAGGTCAGCAGATTACTTTTATCTTTACTATTAAATATATAACACAAATAATATGGCTGCAGCTGCGACTAAAGTGGTAGGAATAGCTAAGGATATATCTCCACTGTATTACAGGATTTTATCAAAGTTTCCTCAAAATTTTACCTTCTGCTTCGCGTATGGATCAGCAGTTAAACCTCAGATTGGAAACGAAAAGAGACATAACATGATTGATTTAATATACTGCGTTGATAATTCCCACCGATGGCACGGTGCAAACTTAGAAATGAACCCGACTCATTACTCGTCTCTGCGTTTCCTTGGCAAAGGCTTTGTTGCAAGATTCCAGGAAAATTGGGGTGCTCAAGTGTATTTCAACACTTTAGTGGAAATGAAAGAAGAGAATGTTACCATAAAATATGGTGTTGTTTCACAAAAAGATCTGATAACAGATTTGTTAGATTGGAATCATTTATACCTTGCAGGACGTCTTCATAAGCCTGTGGAAATAATTAAACAAACAAATAGTTCTCAATTACAAAATGCCCTTCAGTCTAACCTCAGATCAGCTGTTCACACAGCACTATTAATATTGCCTGAATCATTTACTGAATATGATTTTTATTTTGCCATTTCTAACTTGAGTTATGCTGGAGATTTTAGAATGACATTTGGAGAAAATAAAAATAAAGTTAGGAACATAGTCCAGCCTCAGTTACTGAATTTCAGAGAATTGTATCGCCCAATATTACAGCAGTTTCATGCCTATGTTGATTTTCCCACTGGAGAAGCACAGTGCCATCAAGATTTAAATCCAGAGACTAAACTTCATCACCTAATGCAGTTACCCATGGTCCCTCAACAGAGGATAGTCAAGTTCTGGAACCATGGCGGTCCACAACAAGATATGGAAGATGTTCTGAGAGCTGTAGCTTATGATATAGACTGTGCAGTAATTTTAAGACAGATACTGAAAGATCTAGTATGGCAATCTAGTGTACGCCAATCTTTAAAAGGCATTCCAACTGCTGGTCTTCTTAAATCGATTCGATACAGTGCTAAGAAAATAGCAAAAATGTTTTAGATCTAGTTTATTTAATTTATAAGAATATATATGTAGAATAAAATAGATATCTAAGTAATATGTCTATTATTATTTCTGTTAAATTAAATCCTTTGTTTTTTTTTCTAGGATTCAAAATGTTATCAGATGAATCAAGTAGTGATTCAGAAACTGGCCGATTCAAATGTCAAACTAATAAAGATGATGACGCAAAATCTCATAGAAGAGAAGAAAATACTAGCTCAGCTGGAAGGAGTAGGAATGTTGATGAGAGGTATAATAGAGAATTTGGTAGAAGAAGAAATGATAGGGATAGGTTTGATAGGCGCTCTAGAGAAAGAAATAGGTACAGTAGATATTCACCAATAAGACGTAGACATTCAAGAGATAGAAGTAGAGAAAGAAGAAAAGAGAGTGATAGGTATAGACCCAGTAGAGGCTCTAGGGAACGAACTAGACCCAAAGAGCGTAGTTTGAGTAGAGATAGAAAAAGAAAATCCAGATCTGGATCTCATAAGTCCCCAGTACCAAGTAGGAATATAAGAGATGAAATAAAGAATTTAATTACTACTACTGATAAAAAATCTGAAAAGTATGAGAGGAATGTTGATAAAGAAAGTTCATTGTCTCCAAACCATGTAGTGAAAAGGTCTGAAGTTCATAAACCTACTACCCAAGAACAGCCTAAAAGAAAAAGTGACAGCCCTATACTTGTAGAAGAAGATAATGACTATAGTCATGATGAAGTTCAACCGGGGTCATACTATAGTATGATACCAGCAGTTGTCAAAGATAAATCGGAAGAATCCAGTGAAATTGATTCATCAGATGATGAAAAGCTTAGAGCTAAACTTTTAAACTTAGAAAAAGAGTTTCACAAAAGTAAAAAGAAGAAACATAAAAAGAAACACAAAAAGAAGTCTAAAACAAATAAGGAAAAGGATGATTCATGTGTTTCAGTTGAAGTGACAAGTACAACTGATATTCAAGAAGTTAATGAGCAGAATACACAATCAACAGAAGTATCATCAACACAAAAGAACAATCAAAAAGAGAGCAGTGAAGAAGGTGAGATATTAAGTGAAGATGATCAAGATATTGATCCAAATGACTTAAGACATAAACTAAAACGCTCAAAAAATGGGTCACAAGAAAAAATGTCTCCAAAGCTAGATGCTTGTGGACCAGCCTTACCTCCTCACTTACAAAAACGTTTTCGGAAAAGTTCTTCTCCTAGTGAAGCTAGTATTGAGACATCAAAGGCAGAAAGAGCCAGGAATATAGGTAAGCAATGTAAAATATCATTTATTTTTATAAAAACCTCATCACAAAGTTAGTAACTAACTGTGTCATAAGTTTATTAAAAATAAAACTTGACAAACGGATAAAAAAATTGTATCTACACTCCTCCTATCTCTATATTATGTTGATTTTCTTATCTTTCTTTTATTGAGATCATGTAAAGACGCAACAAAAATTACATTAACCTATATGCCATGAGCCAGAAAGCTAATTCCAATCTTACATTAATTATATAAATAATAAATTCTATTTTCAAGGGCCAATAATTCCAAGTGATATGCGTAAAGTATTAGCTGAGAGAAGTCCAGAAATAATAAAAGATGAGAGTTCAGATGAAGATACGGGTATAGGCCCACTACCTACTGGTGCTGAAGAAAAAATGACTGATGCCCACAAACGTCTAGAAGAAAGAGCATATGAGTTGAAAATAAAACAGCTTGATGGACATACACTAAATGCAAAGGATACAAAGTCGAGAGAGCAATGGATGCTTGAATTGCCAGAGGGAAATACAAAGTTCCTTGGTTTGGAAGCTCGTGGTTTCAGAGCAAAAGAAGGCCCTGATATGTCAGATAGGTAAGTGTTTGAAAATTTCAAAAGAAAATGTGGAAGATAGAATATCATTTTTGTCACAAAAAAAAACAAAGTTCAGATTTGCTTTATCAAATTATGGTGTCGAAGATCCTACCTAAGTTTCTAATTTCCTCTGCTTGTCTGGTCCAATTTCTCAAATGGTAAGTTCATATACAAAAATGATTTCTTTTCTGTTTGCTATCATACTTTTATTTAATTATACATTAATAAAAATTTATGGTTAAACTTTATTTTATTGTTAATTAAATAATAATTCACAGGTCAAGTTGGACTGACACGCCGGAAGAGAAAGCGCGGAAGGCAGCGGGTATCGCGAAAGAGGAAGACTCAGCGGAAGCGCTGCAACGAGAGGCGAAAGAGCGGCACATTTCTAGTAGAGATGAAGAACAAGAACAAGCTGTTAGGTATGCGCTATTGTAGTATCTTTATCTTGATAGGTTAATTACGTAAAAAGGCGAGTACGAAGTAAAATGTGACATTTGCTCCTCAAAGTCCTTATAATATGTATTTTATTTATTATTATATCCGAAACAAGTCAACACTACACTTGAGATTTTTTTGATATTTTGTAGTGATTTTACGCGTTTAGCGCATTTAGCTCGTTCGGGCGTGATCTGTATGTATCCTAGCTATATATCTGGGTAATAGTTTCTCACGTAAAATACTTTATATGATAATTCTGTAATTGCTTTTCTTTATTTGCCTAAAATACATTTTTAATTAATGGAATATGGAATGATATGGATAGAAAGTTTTAATGAAATAAAAAAATGTGTGCGTGTACTAGTGTACACACGTAAGAAGTGAAACTTCTTTACTATATGCAACTTTACAGAAGTACGTCGAACGAAAGATGGCGCGTAACGGAAAAATGTCACGCGTAACGAAAAAATGTTACCTTAAATTTTTTTCCAACCCCGATAAAGAAGTTTCACTTCAAAAACTAAAACAGTTTTCATATTGATAATTTCAGAAAACATAAGAAAAAGCATAAACGCGATGAAAGCTTGTTGGAAATTCATCAGAAAAAATTGAAAAAGAAGAAGAAGGTAAGTTACTGAAACATGTAATTTAAGGTTTGCTTTCTGTGTATTAAAGTAATAATCATGCTTCTCTATATAAAGTTCACATCAAATCTATCTTACAAATATATAATATATAGTAAATATATTTAGTAAATAATATACTTTTACTGTATCATGATTATAAACCTATGTCAAGATCTACCATTACGTCTGAAATAATACCACGTAATCGTGACACAGCTGCAGCTGCTCTCTTCTTGTGATTAGTAACTTATTTTTTTCCCCTAGATCGTGTCCATCTCTGAACCAAATATTATTATCAACAACGGCTTAGTTGTTTAAGAGTGAAAGCGTAATAGAATGTCAGCAACCCTTCACTACAACCCTCTTTTTTCTTACAGAAAGAAAGCGAGGATAAGAAGGAGCGTCGTCCATTTAGCCGAGACGTAGACCTTCAAGTTAATCGCTTCGACGAAGCACAAAAGAAATCTATTATCAAGAAAGCACAAGATCTAAATACACGGTTTTCTAGTGGCGAAGCAAAATTTTTATAACAAATAACACATAAATTCGTACTCGATTTGAATGTACGAAAATAAACAAACACTTAAATTTGTATATTGTGGTCTAAGCGAGGAATTGATACATAGAAGAAACAATATAAATCCTATGAAAACTTTATACTGCCATACACGCTTACGTAATAGCAAATCATGAAATGATTTAACATTATTAAAATTATGATCTTGCAACTAATGACGTACAATAAACAACTAGACTCCCAAACTAGCTCAAATTGTCCGAAGTAAAACTATGCCTTCACGTTTATTGGGTAGAGTTTTCTAATTACCTATAACCATATACCATACTTCCACATTTTTGACGACCTCTTATAGACGATTGTGAGTCAAGTTGTTAAGTTTATCAATGCTTGTAAGTTATAACAGAAGCGCATTTACGCACTTCGTTATATCATAAAATGATCTTTCATGAATGTAGCCGTAAAATTTCTACTGAGATTTAATAAAGTTAATTATTAACCTTAAATGAAAAAAATGTTTGTACTGTGATTAATTAATGATTCATTGTACCCCGATAGTCCTGTAACGTGGACATATGGCCTGTAAAATTATTTCAAGCAGTATGCAGTAAAAAGTCTGATTCCTCATATTTTGTTGATTCCAAGAAATTAAAAAAAAAATATTTTAAATAAATTTTAAGTATTACTCAAATATAAGAAACAATCAATTCATTTCTCAATACACTTTTTTGTCGTTCGTTTTTACTCGTTTAAATTCCCAATACAATATTTTTGATATTTCCTTATAGCATGATGTACAAATTGAAACTACATATTGACTCTGTTCAATTCGATATTGTTGAAATAAATAGTGTTTTTAGCACATTAATTTTATTTTAATACACAAGTTACAAGAGATATTATAATCTAATCAAAATATATATCGGAAACATGACGTGTTTCATATGTTGTGGGTAAACTTAAAAATGGGTGAACTTTTTACATTTAAAATTTAAGAGTAACTAAGTAACTTTTACTTTACGGGTTATTGGGTATGTTGTATTTTGTATAATATTTTCTTATCGTAACTACACATGGGTTCTATTCTTCTTTAACACCGCTGGCTGTTGTTCCATGTTCAGCTGAAGCACAGACTTTCACTTTTGAGTCTTGACAACAAAGAGCTTCATCTGCCGTCATATCGGCATACGTCCAGGGCTTTTCGCATGTTTTATAAAATGCCGATAACTGAAATTAACGAGGAATAAAATTAGTATATAATATAATACTACCAGGTCGCAAGAAGCCGCGGGGCACAACTAGTGTACTTTCATAAGTATAGGCTTTCAAAAATATTTATCAATGGGAAGTTTCAATATTTATATTTCAAAACATTTCTTAAAAAACTTTTTTCTTCTTATATAAGGCAATCACAGACGTCTTTAAAATTAAATATAACAGATACGGTTGAATAAATAAGCTCCTTGGATGCATGCATACGAGAATTTAATAATTTTCAATCAAGTTATTATCGACTAGCGGTCCGCCCCGGCTTCGCCCGTGGTACCTACATGTTTACGTTATTTTTCATAAGAACCATCTTCGTACTTCAAGGAATAGATTCCGCAGCGCACGCGATGTCAGAATTTTTATTAAGGATTTTTTTTACACCTTGGGTTACATTAAGTATTGCATTTTTGGTAAGGATCTCTATGAGCCTCAGTGAAGATGCAGCTTTCTAATGGTGAAAGAATTTTTGAAATGGGTCCAGTAGTTTATGCATGAAAACCATACATACATACATAATTACAAACCTTTCCTCTTTATAATATTAGGTAGTATAGTTAGATGACTTAGCGAACTTCGTAGTTACCTTTAGTATTTTTTCCTTCATTGAAAATTCAAAAGCTATTACGGGCGTGTTCCCGCTACTGATACGAAATTAATAGTAATAAATTACAATATAAAAATTGGATTATTTTAAATGTGTGTATTTTATTACAAAAAGTACCTTCAGTTCTTCAGCATTATTTAGGCGATTGCATAATATCTCAGGGCCCTTAGCTTTAGTTGCCGTTGCGAGGGCGAGACACAAGTTTTTACATGTGGTGCTTCCTTCGTCATCGCAGTTCACTACGAGTCCTGGAGACTGAGAGAGGAGCGGTTGGCTCCCTGCATCGGGTGTTGATGTAGGAAAACCACCGCAAGAACAGTTGCCCTTCAATATTCCAGTTTCCACTGTTGAACTGAAATTTTAAAAACTCGTACCATACCTATACTACTTAAACGTTAAAAAGATTCAAAAATATACTTAAGGTATAGGTACTAAAATAAAATAAAATTAAAATTATAAAACTGTAGAATTCATTTCTGTAGGTACATTGAATAAAAACTCAAAAAATACTACTAGGGCTCTTCATACAAATAACACAAGCTAAAAAAACATTTTTGTATTTTTTGTCTATGAACCGGAATTACAAAAACTACTGGGCTCATTTTGATGGAACTTTGTTGCAATAAAACTCTTAGTCCTCGGCAACAGGCAGGCTAAAATATATTTTGGAATTGATACTAAACCAGCGCAAACGAAGTCACGGATGTACAAATCCGCTCATGTTTACACCATACATTTCTACAACCTTACAAAAGAACGAGGTTGAGACTTAATATTTTAATAACCAGATCAATATATTTTAATATTTTGGGTCCCTAAACCATACCTCTTCAGAGTATCTTCAGCTCTTACAATTCCAAATCCAATCAACACAACACAATAGATTAAATTCTTAGAAGCCATTGTAGCTGGGGATATCAACTGATGGTCGATATGATTTGAACAAACTTAAATACTATGTACCTAGTTACATACTTACACGTTAACTCGTAATGATATGATTTTTGATATTTAGGGACTATGATTTCTGATTAAAAAGGAACATTCTTGCAAATGTAAGCAGAATAAGTACTATTTAATTTATTGATTGCACATATAAAATCTAATCTTTTCGAATAAATTAAAATTAAAATATTATTATTTTTATGACCCTGTAAATAACTAATGTAATTACTAGTTACTTATAAACATTAATTATACACTTTTAAATTAGTTCCAGAATGCCAATAGTTCCAGAATATTATGGCTGTTATTGCCAGAGTGTAAAGAAATAGATTACAACTGATTACAACAATATTTTTTTTATTTTATAGTTGGATTAAGTTTCATCATATTCATTCTAAAGATTTAGACTTTAGAGCAATAAAGTATAAATAAAAAAAATTGTACATTATAATATGAAATTATCTCAGGATCACTTTGTTGTTATAAAATTAATTATTATTTTCGTTCTTTTGAAACAATTGCTTAGTTACGGCAGGTACTTTACAAAAGGATGGATAAAATATTTTTGAAATAAATCAGAAATAGACATAGTGCGTAGTACATAGTAACTCAATGGAAATAGAAAGATTCGATCCGAATTCGTTCTACATAATATTACTACATAGTTCGTAAAATGCGACATCTATCGATAAAATATAGCGGTTATTGTTGGCTCGATTTCGAGCCTTCTCTTCTTGGCTAACAAAAATAGCGACTCTAATAGGTACCTATGTTTTTATACAAAAAATCAGAAAGCCCTAATTATGGGAAAATGTTGCTAACCTACTGATATCAGAGAGCTGTTTTGATACGTAGTGTAACCAACGACAAAATTGTTTTGGTTGAATCAGTATTACAATGAGCTATTACCGGCTTATGTGTTGAAATAATACTCGCGACTAGCGAGTTACGGAAAGTCATACACGTATTTTCAGTATCCACGTTTTTCGGTTTCATTTTGGAATTAAATATATTTTAGGTCCTTTATTTGAATTTGGGTAGGTACAAAAGGATATGGCAATTATAAGCGTTGTAAATCGATATGATTCGATTTTACTATGCAAGCTCTAGAAGTCTAGAATGTAATTCTGGTAGAGCCTTCTGTCTTATAAAAAATTAAAAGGTTGTTGTTTTATAACATTGGAATCTATATAATAAAATCCTAGGAAAGTCAAAACTGTACATTGAATATTTTTTTAAAGAATAGGTACTTGGGGCGTGATTACATTCGATATCGACGCCAAAAATATAGTTTTTTAGAATTATTGTCTGTTTGTATGTCCGGACTAAACTCATAAAGAACTACAGGGATTTAATTCAAATTTGGTACAGAGATAGCTTGAGATCTGAGAAAAGACGTCGGATAGCTTTTATCCCGGAAATCCCACAGGAACGGGCACTATGCGGGTTATTCTTTGACTACGCGGGCAAAGCTGGCGGAAATTTAGTATTTAATAATTTTTTTCCCCACGTTTTTAATAAAACCATTACTTAAAAAATTAATGATATAAAACCAGAACAATTGAAATGATGTGTAGTTAAATGAAACAAAACATAAAAGTGAATTTTATTTATTTTCTCTAGCAGTCTTTCACAGAATATAAAAGGACATCATCATTATCAAATAGTACAAAATACAACTTATTTTTAAACTATTCTGACCCAAACATACACATCACATATACATTACAATATTCTATTTACATGGAAAAAATATATTTATGTAGTTCAAATATTTTCTAATAGGCATAAAGGTGCTTTTGTTTAGTAACATTTTTGGTTTCTATTGAAATGTTTACTACTAAAAGCTTTCCATTACTCTTCTTCTGAAGTGGATAATGTGACAATGTGAGACAAATTAAATTAAATTCTCCAATACACAAATATGTTACTTATATCAGTATTTCTTACAGTGAATATCAAACACATGAAATTAAATGTCATTCTGCAGTCTTCTTCATTAATGATTTGGTTTCAATAATGTCAAAACCAAGAAAGTTGAGTTGATTATACTCATATCTTAAAGTAAACAGTTATTGTGCTCAAGTTATATTTTCTACTTGAGAAACTTTTGCAAAAATGCAACATCAAGGTCACATTGTTAAGGCTCTTCTAGCTATCTCTGTGGTGCTGGACATGGTTTCGGCATTTTACCTAAGAGGCCTTGAATTTCCTTTTTTTCATCATAATTTTTCCACATTTCATATAAGTTGATGATTGCTCTAACAATTTCTTGTATCTAAAAATAAATAAACAAATGTGAGAAAATATATAGAATACAAAGTGATTTATTTGATCAACAATGTTGTTCAACAACATGCTATTTGTGAAATATCCCATCCCAGGATTGAAATGATGTACTTATCTATACATAATATAGTAAAACTGTTAAAAAAAATTCTTAAAGACTATCCATACATGTAACCGGGAAACAGAAAGCTAGTGTTATAATAAAATCTTTTAACAAACCTTATCCATATCTACATTAAGTTCTGCAAACCAAGGCTTTAAATTCTCCTTCCCCAGCATAACACATGCAATATGCAAGGCACCTATTGCTATCTGAAATTGTAAAACAAATTTAGAATTACTTACATTCATCCATCAAAAAGACATTTATAACAACATATATAAATATGAAAATTAGTTTTACTCAATCAATCAAAGTCAATTTATGTATCAAGACCATTTTCAGATACATACCTGATAAGGAGGGTATAATAAGCTAACATCAGTGCGAAGAGAATCATTTACAACTCTCCAAGCATATGTTAGTAACTGGTCATCCTGACCTATATCTTGAACAAATAGTAATAGAGGTCTGTAAGGTTGGTAAACTATTAAACAACAGTCTAAATTTTCTAAAAGGTAGAATTCGCATTCTAATATATGATTCGTTCTGTATGGAAATTCTTGCTGTCCATAAGCATAGCTAAACTTGTTCTTTATAACAGTTTGACATGTAGTTATGAGCCTCGAGTTGGAAATTACACCAAATTCTTCTACTTTTGAAGCCAAGAACACGCATGTCGGTGCTAGCAGCAAAGGATCTATACATTTAAGAGAATTCCTTGCGTAAAACCTTTTAAAGTAAACGGTGGCTGTAGCTATGACTTGCTGGCGTAGTTTCAGCTGCTCACCTAATACTTGGATAATACTTGCAAAGAAATTAAATATTTTCTGATATTCTTCTTCTGATAGTTTTGATAAATCGAGTTGTCGATCTCGTATTAAATCCTGTTTATCAAGCATCCATTGCTGGTGATGTGAACTTTGCCAGAAGTTACCCGCCATTATACATCAAATAAACTATTATTTGCTCCTGACCGTCATGTATACAATATGGTACTGCTCATATGTGATTAAATATAGCATTAAAAATTGCATATAATCACTAAACTTTTTAATTCAATTCAAATTTCACTATCAAAATACATATGTAGGATTGAATCAAAGAGTATAATGTATAATAGGGCATAGAGAGCCCTCTTGAAGCATATGAAGGCAAACCTATTTGACTTTGACAGGCGACAATGCGCCCTCTGGATTTTGGGGCTAAAACTAATTCTATATACCTACATACATATACGCTCATATACGTAATACTAATATCTACCTATATATTTTTTTACTTGATAGTTGAAAATTGAAATCAAACTTCAAAATATTATCAATTATGTGCCTGGAATAAATGCTCACAATTCACATAATATATTTGCGTCGTTACCTATTGAAATAGGAGAGCTAACTGAAATATCATTTATTTTCAACATTTAAGAAATAAGACTAAAGATCTAAATGATTATGAAATGGTGTTTTAAAGATTTAGGTGATTTAAAAAAAACTTTTCACTTATAATAGGTAATAATTATACCTAATTATTAGTATATAAATTAGTTTCACTAAATGAATATTACGGAGTCTATAAAAATAAGATATTTGGAAGTGCTAAATATTATTCAGTCAAATTTCTTAAAACATATTGAAGTAGGTACTTACTAAGAATAATGAAGAAAACGACATTATAAGAAATTAATACTTTATTCTTTAAATGCTTTCACTGTAATATTACATTTTATATACCTAAAACCTTAGATCCTAAAACAAAACTGTCCGTGCACATAATTTTCAGTAGAAAGTTTTGAAAGCCTGAACGTAGGGCTCGATTCAACGCACTTTCACCACACTTTCACGAGAACTAGAAACTTCACACGATTATCAACAAAATGAACTAAATAATAAGTTAATAAACTTCACGTATAGTAGCCGCCATTTTATGACAGAATTTACAAAATAACATTTTGTGATCTGCGATCGTAGACAGAGAATCCAATAGACACCGGCAATGCGTGTCGCAGAAAGAGATAAAAAAGAATACGTCACAATATTTAGGGTTACCGTGTGAGGGAAAATTTACCCCGCAATTTGTAAGATACAAATCTCTCAATATCATTATTCACATAACATAAGTGGATAATAATGAGATATCCACATTACATACTTACATGTTTATACTAATATTATAAAGAGGAAATGTTTGTAATTTTGTATGTATGTATGGTTTTCACGCATAAACTACTGGACCGATTTCAAAAATTCTTTCACCATTAGAAAGCTGCATCTTCACTGAGCAACATAGGCTATATTGCATTTTCAAAAAAATTAGAGATCCTTACCAAAAATGCAATAATGTATCCTTAATAAAAATTCTGTCATCGCGTGCGCTGCGGAATCTATTGAAAATAGAACAAATAAATGTTCTACGGTATTATAGAATGGACCAATATCTACAAGAAAGTCCGCGATATTCCATTCAAAAGATATAACGAATTTTTAAAAGTGTCAATTTACAGAAAATAGTAGGTTTACTGTTTAATACAATGAGGAGGCGTAGTGCGGGACGGGGTGAAGGTGAGGAGGGAAGGGATATTCGCAGGAACTACTTTGATTGCGATTTGAAAAATTCTTTCAGTGTTAGATAGCCCATTGGTCGAGGAAGGCTATAGTAGGCTATATTGTACCATAACACTTAGACCAACAGGAGTGGAGCCACGCGGGTGAAACCGCGGAGCGCAGCTAGTATATAATAAACATATTACTTTTAGATGGGTAATACATATTATGTATATACACATACCTATATATTATATAATATGAATATATATCATTATCATAATCCCATATGAAAATGTGTATGTAATGATAATGTAGATGAAAACTCGATTGTTTATTATTTTTTATAAAATAAAATAAAAAAAATAAAAGAATGTTTATTTTCGTAAGTATTAACAGATACACACGTTAATTATATTGACCGACCCGCGAAGGCGCAAAAAAAAAAACGAAATTTACTTAATAATAATTTATTTTAATAAAAAAATTACATTTAAATTATCTCTAACTTAATTAACTACGTCCCTCCGGTTCAATGTTGGAACCAAGAGTGTCCATTGTCTTCGGCGGGGCAGCGTCGCGGTGGTGGTGATTGCCGTAATACTTTCTAACCTTCGGTTTTGGTTTCCAATCTGTTCATCCTGTAGCTACAATCCAAATTTGTCGTAAATTATCCGGTTCAGGAAAACTGGAACAAGCCATTGAATATTTCAGATATTTAATTAAATACACACTGCAGAATATATATTATTATTTCCCATAATAGTGGGTAACAATTTGTAGAAAAGTTGGCAACACAAAATTTTTTAGGTTAAAATTTATAATTGTTATTTTTGTGGTTTTTAAACAATGTATTCAAGTCAACAGCACGTGATACACAATATATTAACACGCTGAAATATCATGAAGGCCTATAAACTGATAAAGAGTTGTATACTTACGAGTGAAAAGACAATCCAGGCATTTTCGTTCCACTATCACTTTTACACCCTTTAACGCTATACCGCACCATGGTATTATTTTATAAGGTATTAACAGTAAGTCTAAATCTTTCAAAACCAAACATACCATGAATTACGTAACTTAGAACATGTAAAAACTATATTTTTATGGAAGACGATAGCTAGCTGTCAAACTTTGTTTATCAAAGTAGGTTGCTATTCTTGAAAAAAGTGGCACGCTGCGTGAAACAAAAAATTTTATTGTTCTCTCTCATTTCTTTACACAACACCGGCATAAGTTGCTCTTTTTCTTGTGTGAATGCGACATAAGATATCAATTTGTCTATTGGATTCTCTGTCTACGTCTGCGATGTAAACAATCAATGTTACCAATTAATAAATCATATTTAACACTTTTCATGTCAATTAATAAAATGTTTTCAATATTTTATTAAATCAGACGCAGTATTTTTTATGTAAAATATTTTCCTGAATTATAGTTCTATAAGATACTGAATTAAAAATCTGAGATAATTGTTCTAATTCATTTAAACTTTGAATATAGGGAATATAGAAAGGTTTTCATTTGTCTTATTTTACTACATTGATTTCATAAAGACAACACTGAGAAGCTTTCAGAAAATGTTGCAAGTTTATTAATTTGATACCATATGAAACGATTAAAATCGCAAAATTATTTAATGGAATTAAAAAAAAAGGTAAGCTTCGCATTCGATCTATTAAAATAAAACAATGTTTCTAGAATAACTGCCATTTATTTAAATGTCTTTATACAATTTCCGATAACTTTAGAAAGTGCGATGCCATCTTTTGGGGATTTAATATAAACTGATTTAATACGTTTTTACTCTCCAAAGTATAGATGGCGTCGCTTTCTTTAATAAATGTCAGTTTGTTCTAGGTGTCCCCCCCCTGTATTGAATATTGAATTTTTGACCATTTTTGACTGTCAGACCACAGAGAAAGTAATCTTGTACGTCAGACTATAGATCGACATATTTGACATTGGCAGACATAGACAATTGGATTACCACTGATTACGGATACGGGCTCACCTTGGGCTCAATGATATTATATATAGAAACAAGAGGTAGATACGTTACCAACGCACCAAAACGCAAACCGTGAATTGGTCCTATTTGGGACCAGTGGAATCAGTCAGATTGTGACTTGTCACAGCGAACGCACATGCTGATATAAACGTTAAAATTATCAATAATGCCTTCTTGTGTGTTCAGAAAGTGCACAAATTACGATAGTAAAATAAAGAAAGATAGAGGAATATCATATCACAGGTAAATGTATTAAAATATTATAATTTTAGAGCAAAAATAACAATTTACAATTCTTTATGAATGACACTTGCCTGACACTTGTATTGAAATAATGAAAGGGATAAAACATTGCTTCAATCACTAGTGTGACAAAGCTAGCGTACACTGTGTTCAAAGATTATCATGTAGATACGATTATTGAAAATAGAACGTTTATTTTATTAATTTCGATTTGGGTAAATACTTGATTATTTTTTATGTAATAAACAAATATATCTATTTATTATATACAATGAAATCGTGATGGCAAAAATGTTTGTTTGCAAAAATGATGTTGAATATACGTATACATTAAAGAAAAGATTATCGCTACTGACGAAAAATGCTATTTGCTTTTCTGTAAATAGCTAATGAACATAAATTTTATTTGTGTTTTAGATAAAAAAGGCTTATACTTCATCCTTTCTTTTATTTCATCCTTTTTTTTCATCTAGGCACCACTATTATTATATCCTACAAGTTGGAGTGATGACCTTGTACGGGTTCCGGGAACTGCCTTGAAATGAATAGCGTATAGTACGACATAAAAGAGATGAAATTAATTATTTTGGAACTAATTCGTTTTTCATTACCTGGCAACCCTGAATTGCCAATGTAGCTGTCAAGTTGAATAAAAATTTGTTGTTTTTTTCGTGAAGTGGATAATTATTGAATAAAATTGTTATTTAGAACAAGAAATTTAAATAAAAAAGGAGACATCATGAAAAAGGTTAAACGTAGCGGTGTCCGTGATGTCGTGTATAAAGTTTTTATTCGGTGTTTGTCCGAATTTCAAGTTGGAAAGTTATTAACTGATTTGGAAAACGTTTACAAACGTACAGCAGA
>CAJQZM010041187.1:73117-90805 GCA_907164665.1 Colias nastes | reverse complement strand
CATGTACAGAATTGGCCTCTCTACAGATTTATTATAAGTATAGATAACGATATTATTTGTCGATTGTAAAAAAGATCACTTTGTCGACTAGAATTATATTATTTTCTGAATGCATGCAGACTATACCGTAGGCATCCGCTAAGAAAACTTTTTGATATATTTTATGCCCAAGGGTAAAACTAGTTTAAAAAGTTTGTTCAATGAAAATATGTCTTTCTCACGCAGGCAAAGCTGAGAGCAACAGCTAGTATTAATAACAGAAAGCGAATAGTAGATAGTCATAATAAATAAGTGGATACGGATATCCGTTTATGAGGTTACCGGTACATACGAAATATCACCCGGATCCGGTTAACGGTTATCCGTTATCCGGGTTAAATAATTTATTTTTTTAATTCAATTAAAGTCGTAGCATTCGAACCAAATAATTACTTATATTGTATCGTTAAAAATTGTTGACCCGAAAGGAATAAAGATTGTTGCCAGAAAGAGGAAAATAAAATTATCTCTCATTTAAATAGACAATAAAAAATGTGATGGAGTCTTAGGGTGATACTATACGAGCGGTTTTCCCGCCGCGGGAATCCGCTTCTGAACCGCACTAGTCACAATTTAATATGAAAGTTGTATGCTGCATACTACACTGCGCGGTTTCCCGTCGCGGTTCACAGGCGGGACAAATTCGACCGCCGCATGCAGCGTCAAACCGCCGCGGCCGCTGATAACCGGCCGCGGCGCTTTAAACTACACGGGCAGTTTCCTGCTACGTGTGCACTAAACGTTGAATGAAATATTCCCGAAGTTAACCGATTACACACTGGTTCCACCCACACATTGATAAAAAATGTGTTGTAACCTTCAAATAATTTTATTTATCACAAAAATGACACTATGTGTACGAAACTCAAGTATTCGTAAATTATTCTTACTTTACCACAGCTTATACATAAATATTTGAATGAAAGAGGCGATTGCAAATATTTTTTCAGTAAGTTGGTAAGAAGGATGAGTCTTTTCGTAACTGTGCTTAATTCTCTTAGCTGAAGTTAAATGTAAGTATTAGCATGAAAAATAAAGATTTATATGATTTTTTTTCGTGTTCAAGCTTTTTAGTGAAGAAAGTTACTATCAAAAGAGGTGTAGGGTTTGATTCTCAGCGAAGAAAAAAAAAAGCAAATAACCATGTTCACATACCTATGCGGGTTCGAATCCCGAACATAGACTATATTATTTATTTAATATTCATAACACTTAACATCAGGTGGCCCACCTGCCCCTTTGCTTGCTCTGACATAAAAAAAAAATTCATCTGGAAAGAAAGAAACTTACTCATTACTTCATCCCGGGTTAAAGGATGAAGCCAGGACAAGCGCCTAGTATTTTATTTCATTTTCATAACTATTTTTACAGGTAAAAATCTCGCTTCGATTACACGTATTACCCCGAAATCGGAGGGTCAATAAAATTTAACATTATCCCGGATCGGTGGCCAAGCGCAAATCATCGATGTATTGCCGAAGGTTGGTTTAATATATTACAATACTGTAATTTAAAGTAAAAAAAAAAAAATTATTTAAACAAGCTTTTAAGTCCGTTGAGTTATTCTTAACAAGCCCTCTTATTTGACACCCATAGTGTAGGAGTGCATTTAAAATACTTGGTCTGCCATCTCGGATATTCCGCCATGTTGGATTAAAACTGATTTCGCAAAGATAAAATGAAAAATATTATAGAAGATAGATGTGTATCATGAAATAAATTGCTGCAGTATCTAAATTCAATAAATCTTCTCAGAACAACCGAATTAATTCCAGTCACTTAGGTTATGGGGGAGCTTTATCGCCGTTATATATATCAGAACATTTATCACCATTTTACAAATCGCTGCATGCTAAAACTAGAAGTGTTGCAAAAGAAAAAGGTATTCACTTCGTGTGGGTAAGGAATGGAAGGATTTTTACTCGTAAGGACGAGTTTTCCCAATCTGTTCAGATAAAGAATTTCGAGTGTCTTGCAAAAATTCAATAAAGATTGAAAAAGAAAATATCAAACTAGACCGATTATTTTTTTGTGTTAACATTCAATATTTACTATCAAAATTTTCGGGGTATGAAGACGAAATTGGATCGCATAAGACTGATGTCCCTACAAAACCACTACAAAACCACTACGAAACACACTAATAATTGGCACTGAAACATGGCTCGATAATTCTATATATGACAAAGAAGTTTTTAATGAAAATTACATATTGTATAGAAGAGATCGAGAATCTACAGAATCTTCAAAAATCAAAGGAGGTGGAGTTATTATAGCTGTATCCAAATCTATCCATTCTGTTCGATTTCGAAACTTTGAAAGTCCCCACGAAGATCTTTGGGTATCTCTTAGGTGTAAGATTAATGGTATTGTTAAAGATATTTTAATATGCGCGGTTTACGTAGCACCGCCAGTGTGTCCCGATATTTTGAACTGTGTTTTAGATAATATCAATAATGTAATTCAATCTAATTCTAGTGAAGTTTTGGTAATTGGCGACTTTAACTTAGGTTTCATTGATTGGGAGTTAGAAGATAACTTATTACGTCCTTGTAATTATTCCAATATTTTAGGGACATCACTGATTGACTTTATGTCTCAAAACGATTTTATTCAATTTAACAGTAAGTATTAAAAATTTTAAACAACGGACGTTAGACTTAGTTTTTGGACGTTTTTGTAACATTAACGTTTCAAAGGTTACTGTTCCCTTATCAAAACTAGATCCTTACCACCCCGCAATCTGTATAAAAATCGCTTCGATTAAATGTACTTATTTGAGACATAAACCGCATGAAGTTCACAACTTTTTTAAAGCTGATTTCAGTGTTATAAACTCTGAACTATCTAAAGTTGAATGGGAACAGGAACTTTTGCCTTGTGATGATGTCAATATCATGGTTTCTAAATTTTATAAAATTATCTATGAAATTATTGATGTTCATGTACCCAAACGGATTATTAAAAGTAATAAATACCCAATTTGGTATACAACTGACCTTAAGAAACTAATATCTGAGAAGGAAAGAATTCGTAAGAGGCTAAAAATATATCACAATCCGAGGGACAAGCTAGAGGTAGGTATCTTAAACAAAAGGATAAGCGATCTAATTAAGATCCGTTACAAGAAATACATTTCTAGTATCGAGTCATCTATTATACAAAACCCTAAGAAATTTTGGGCGTTTATAAATAACCGAAAAGGTTGTTCATCAAATATTCCATCTGAAATGAAACTAGGCAATGTAGCGTCTGATACGGGGCAGGGTATTTGCAAACTTTTCGCTTCTCATTTTGAGTCGATTTATTCCAAGAGTGATAGGAATTTTATTTCTGATACTGAGGATAAGTATCCCCAATTCTTCATCCACAATATCGCCTTGAGTCAAGACCATATAGCAAAATTACTCCAATCTCTTGATTCTAGTAAAGGTGCCGGGCCTGACGGTGTACCACCCTTGTTTATAACTAGAACATACACAAATCTGTCACTTCCTCTGAAAATTATATTTCAAAAATCTCTTGATTCTTCACTCTTTCCTAAACAATGGAAACTTGCTAATGTTATACCTATTCACAAAAAAGGAGATAAGAGTGACACCAAAAATTACCGTCCTATATCTATATTGAACACGTTTTCTAAAGTATTTGAACGCTTGGTGCTTTCCACTATTATGCCATACTTCAATAATCTAATTAACGATTTTCAACACGGTTTTTGTAAAAACCGCTCAACGGTCTCAAACTTGCTGCATTTTGCTTTTTACATCTGCAATAATCTCGACAGTGGTAGTAAAGTAGATGCTGTATACACTGACTTTAGTAGTGCTTTCGATAGGGTGGATCATTTCACTCTCTTACATAAATTAAAAAATTATGGATTCCACGGGCGTCTTTTGGATTGGTTTCATTCTTATCTTCACAATAGAATACAAAGAGTTACCGTGGGGGGTTATACGTCCCATGAATTTGTTGCAACTTCTGGTGTACCTCAGGGCTCGCATCTAGGCCCGGCCCTTTTCTTGATTTTTATAAACGATATTTCAGACTGTGTAAAATATAGTCAATGTGCAATCTTTGCAGATGATTTAAAATTGTATAGGACGGTAAATAGTTTGGCAGATGCATTTTTACTTCAACAAGACATAAATGCTGTTCATAAATGGTGTATTGATAATAGGATGGAAATTAATGTTGACAAGTGTTTACATATTAAATTCTCCAGAAAAATTAATAAATTAAATTCATTTTATAACATTAACATGGAGCCTATAAAGGAAGTATCTGTTGCTCGCGATTTGGGTGTATACTTTGACTCTAAACTTACTTTCTCGCATCACTTTGAGGATATTATTTCAAAAGCATGGCGTATGTTAGGTTTTATCAAAAGAAATACTAAGGATTTTCACAGAACTGCGCCTTTGATTATTTTATTCAATTCTCTCGTCCGCAGTGTGCTAGAATATGCTAGTGCAATATGGAACCCTCACTATCAAAGACACATTGCACGAATAGAAAAAGTACAAAAGGCATTCACAAAATTTTTAGCTTTTAAGGATGCTCACATCAACTATAGGGCCCCATATAATGATAGGTTAGAGCATTTCAAACTTATTTCTTTGGAAAATCGTCGTCACCTTTTGGATCTTTATACTTTGCATAAAATCGTAAATGGCAATCTAAACACCAATCTTCTAACTTATATTAATTTAACTGTTCCCCGTTCAATCCCACGTTATGCGATAGTTAATACTTTTTCTGCCTCTTCGTCTCGTACAAACTTAAAGAAGTATAGCCCCATGAACAGACTAATGCGTGCTTTCAATAAGATTAATACAAATAATGATGTTGACATTTTTCACGACTCGTTTTGGTCTTTTAAGAATAAAATTATTGGAATTATCTGTAAGTGACACTGTTATTGAATTCCTCTAAGTTTTTTTTTTTTTATGACAATATTGTTTTTACATTACTCTATTTAATTCTGACATTTTTTTTCTGTGTATAATTTAGATTAATACTAAATTCAATCCAATGTTCATGTAATGCTGTATGTACCTATAATTAGTAGCCAATTTAGAATAGGATTTTATGTATGAAAACTTATTTATTGTTACAAATTGAGCTACTGTTGGTGCATCTATGATAAATAAATAAATAAAATAAATAAATAAACTTAAGTCCTCTGAGAAACGCAACCCCCAATGTAACTTTTTAACAGGCTTTTATGTGTTTGTATGTTTGTATGTAATCGGCTTTGAACTTGATTTTGACCCACTAAACGGACAGATTAAAATTAAAATTAGTACACACATCAAGGATCAGTAATGAAACAATAATTTCATGAGTTTATCTCACTTAAGTTTGTATTGAAGTTTTTTAATATTGTTGATAATTTTTAAAGAATAGAAAAATCGATAACCAGTCGGGATTCGAACCCGTTGCCAATGCCAGGGCCATGCCATCATTGCACCTGGCATGGCATTTGAGTTTGAGTTTTGAGTTTGAGTTTACTCGCATGGGGCCTTCATTTCGGTTGACGGTATGTATGATCTAATAGCAGGTAACATTTTCAACCGACTTCAAAAAAAGATGAATCTATTTCTTGATGAAATTGAACTAGAAATCATTTAGAAACCTACATTTATATACTTAGAGCAATATAAGCTATATTTTTTATCTCGGGTGATCACGAGGGAAATCGGAACAAGAAGCAAGTACATTTGGCATTGAATAGTTAATACGTCTTAAATTACAAGCATATCTAGGTATGTTTGTATTATATTTTTTCTGTCTCTCTTTTTTATAGTAAGAGCGCAGAATCATTTATTTCAATCAATCATCAATCAATTTCTATACTCATATTATTCAAAAAGGCTCTTTATTTAGGCATAAGAAGATTCATACTCAATAAAATGAAAATAAAATTTAAATAATAGTCGCATATCCGCACAATACCTGTACACTAAACAAATAAAAATGGATATAACAAAGGTCTTTATATTATTTCAAACTTACATTTATGTTGTATTTGATAGTCTCTCAATACTAGATTCACAATACCAGCATAGTACGAAAGAAAACATAATAGTATTTCATAATAATATACACACCGGCACAATTAGCGGAACAGAAAAAAAAGTGAGACTATGAGATGATAACGCATATATTTGACGAAAATGTAATTAGACACAAAATAACAAATTGATTAACATCTTTTAACAACGACTTTGAAAAGTCTTCGTTATTTTTTATTGAAAAATAAAGAAATTTGAAATAAGTGAAATTTTTAGATGATTATGAACCATCACAAAAAATAAAAAAGTAAGCATTAAAATGATTTAACAATAAAATTAAAGCAAAATTAATAACGAGTGTTTCCCCCTCTTGCTCTGATTACGGTTTCCATTCGTCTGGGCATGCTACAGATTATGTTATCGATGATTTCTTGAGGCAACCGCTCCCACTCCTCAAGTAATGCGTTTCCAAGATCATTCAGATTGTTGGGGGGGTGGCATTCTGGATTTTACCCTTCTTTTTATCAAGTCCCAGACATGCTCTATCGGATTCATATTGGGGGAATTTGCTGGCCACTGCATCACCGGTATACCTACGTGGCTCAAATATGCCTGTACCGATTGTGCACTATGAGCACGAGCATTATCTTGCATTAGAATAAAGTCGTCGCCAATAAATGGGGCTAATGGTACAACATGTTCTTCTAAAATGTCTCTGATGTATAGATCTGCTGTCATGGTCCCTCCTGTGACTATCACTAACTCCGTGCGAGCTCCCAAACATATCCCTCCCCAAACCATAATCGAGCCGCCACCATAAGCCACTGTGTGTTCAAAATTAGACTGTATGTGGAGTTCTCCTTTGCGTCTCCATATTCGCTGTCTCCCATCGATCTATTTTAAAAGAACTCTGCACTCATCAGTAAAGAGAACCTGCTGCCATTCGTTCAAATCCCAGACGATATTCTCGCGCATCGGTTTCTGTTCCGCTAATTGTGCCGGTGTGTGTACATAGGATTAAATTAAAATATCACGCCTGAAGCTGTTTCTGTAGACTGTAGTATCTTTAATACTATCAAAATGCTATAAAAATAAATATTCCTAGTATTGTAAGAAATACTAGAGATTCAATGCTTTCAAATCAAACTTTACACTTAGATTGGTGACAATAAAATAATTTCATAAGTTTAAAGGTATTTTTCAGTTTTTTGAAGTGAAACTTCTTTAGTCGCGTTGAGAGTAAAATTTCAAGGTCGCGTCATCGCAATACCGTCGCGTCATGGCATAAGGCGACGATTTTGGTTCTGGAAACTTCTTTGAATTTTGCCAAAGAAGTTTCACTTCTGCCAATTGTGCTCAGCACACACGCTCTTTTTGTTTAAACTGTATTAATTACCAGGAAATAATTTTCAGGAATGCCCATGGATAGAATGCAATTTAAATGGCTACCTGGTGAACCTGACTTCGCAGATGGTATAGAAGATTGTCTGGTAATCACACAAGAGGGGTTCTACGCTGATGTCAACTGCTCCCATCCGTATCCTTACATGTGCTTTAAGAAGCACGATAGAAATGTACAGAAGAATAACTGTGGCACTGTTGATCCAGGTTAAGAAACGTAGGTATTTTTAATCGATTTATTAAAGGCTTTAGGGTTTAGGGATCATAGAGTACATAGTAGTTAAAGAATTTAAAGATGGATAGGTGATAAATGTAGACATACATATCAAGCAAGCAGCTTCAACTTTCGCGTTTGCGTTTTATTTGCGTGATACCGCTTGTAATTTTATGTGGTAGTCCAGATTTTAATGTGTCCCTGTCGTGATCTTTATTCAAATTCTGTAAGTTTTTGTGCGAGAGATTACTTCTAAATTCTAAATTCCAACATTTATCGGTAGTAGTAGAGTCCATCGAGTCAAAATAAAACATGAAACCTAAATAAATAGGCCATTAATATACATTATATTATTTCCTTTCCTGAATACTGAACATTTTCTTGTTCTGCACCGTTCCGTATCCATTACATTGGTTAATTCAATAAAAATTGCTTATTTGAGTTGCGGTGAAACAAAAATTGTTGCTTCAATTTTCTGGTGAAGTTTTCCAATAAGTAAGGCAATGGAAAAATTAATAATATTGAAAATCAGTGAAACAATTGATAAAATTATTGTTATACGTAAAAGACTCATGTTTGGCAGAAATATAAATAAAATCGTTTGTCTATTTAATATTTGTGATACGTTCTTTTGTTTAGTGAATTTCTAATCTAGCAATTAGAAGCTGTTTGCTTTTATATGACTATGAATAATTTTCTTGATTGTAAAAGAGCATCTACTGTAGTTTCTTACCGGTTCTTCTCTATAGAAATGGCTTTCCAAACCGATGTTAACATTTTATTTTTCTGTATTTTCGCGATTCAAAAAAGTCTCTTAACGAAACCTAATCAAAAAATGTGTGCGTGTACTAGTTAGTGTACACACGTAAGAAGTGAAACTTCTTTATGACCTTATTTTTCAAAAAATAATTTACTATAATGCAACTTAACAGAAATACGTCGAATCACGCGTGGTAGGGATAAGAAAAAAATGGCGCGTAACGGAAAAATGTCACGCGTAACGAAAATATGTTACACGAAATTTTTTTCCAACCCCGATAAAGAAGCTTCACTTCAATAAATAAATGTTTATTTTGAATTTAAGTTGCTACTGTATGCTAAACATCTACAATTCCAGAATACACTTACAACGAGAAATAAAAAGCTGTTGCAAATTGCATACAAAAGTGAAATCTTGGAACGTAGCATATAAAACGTGTTACGCGGAAGGTGGGCATCTGGTGATCATCAATGATGATGAAGAGGCTGAAGTGGTTCAGAAAATGATGAGGAGCGTAAAGTATTAACGTTCTAGCTGACGAGGGATTTCTCTGAAGTTCTGGATGAGTTTTATGCTGGAATTTACAACTGGGAAACGTTTGGATGGCATTCTATTTATGGTATAAAAGTTTCCATTAGATATATAATTTCTGAATCCTATTAATATTATAAATCGGAGTAGCTCTATCCAGTGCCGGTGTAAGGGCCACTGACACCCCGGGCGAAAATATTGTGGCGCCCACTTGAGGGAAGCAATATCAAGTGTTAGGTTAACCAACTTCAGATCTTGGCGCCCCCAGAATTTGTCGCCCTGGGCCATTGCCCCCTCAAGCCCCCCCTAACGCCGGCACTGGCTCTATCTGTCTGTCTCTGTCCGAACTGAAGTGATTTAGATGAAATTTGGGACATGACACCGGTTTCCTAGAATTGACACGCCGAATATAAAATTACTAGAAATACTCATATAAATTAGAGAGAGAGAGAGAGAGATTGAGGATAACCATTATTTTTTTATAAATATAGGTAATAACGATAATAATTATTACGTAAAAAATAAAAAAAATTATCAAACATAACAATTTTTGAAGTTTGTATATCAAACATAATATAATAATATGTGTATTTCATATTTTAAATAAGTACAGTTGCAAAATTTTAACATTTCCAGGAGACACGTCATTTATAACAGGAAAGACGAATTGCGAGAAATTCAGTCCTCTGCCAAGAAATCAAGATTTATGTGCAAGTTTGAAAATTGACTCTCTTAGAATATTCGATGGTCTGTGTCATGTGAAACAGCCTTTTATTTGTGAGAAGAGTCCGGAAAGTTTACTTTTACCAGATAAAGGTGTATTTTAACGGTGGAGTTAATTTTAATAAACAATTTTATAATGTATGTTGTTGTTTAATTTATTTACATGTGTAATCTCATGGTTTTTATTTCTTTTCATGGAGAGCGCAGACTTTAAATTTTGTGATGAAGTTTTTTCGCAGAAAAAATCATGAATTGAACAAAAATTTTCATAAAACCAAAGGTAGATATTTCATGTAACAGCTGTTCCCGTATTTCACTGACCATATTGTGAATATGAGAATTATTATATACATTTCGAAAATTTGCAAGGTTATATCAGGATGTCCAATCAATGAATGGAGAACATTCTAAAATAGAAAACGTATATTTTAATGTACGAAAACATCCCTTTTCCATATTTAATTTCGTGAAGTAAGCGGTCAAGTGTAAACACAACAAAGTAATAATGTTTTCCTAATAAACACATGTGAGCAATCGTGCGTGAACGACGCAAAAACAATTTAAAAAATTGGTTGTCTGTAAAGTCGGTTTACTGACGATAGTTGAACGTGACAACGTCCGATTGTGCTTCTTTGTCGCTCGTTCCGCGCTCTCGCTCGCACTTCAAGCCTTACATGGAACGCCTCAGATGAGTCAGAGCGAGGTAACGCCGCATGAGTCATGTTTTTTCGTGCGTGCAGCCGGCTTTATCGAATTATAAGACGTTGTCACGTCAAAAACACCTAATATAAGACGAGTCTGCCGTGGACAGGGGTATATCACACCCTTATTAAATATGTTGTTTTTTAGCTGTATTTATTTCTGTTCTGTATTACACATTAAAAATATGTTAAACTAGCTGTGCTCCGCGTGATGATATATAGCCTTCCTTGATAAATGGGCTATCTAACACCGAAAGAATTTTTCAAATCGGACCAGTAGTTCCTGAGATTATCGCGTTCAAACAAACAAACTCTTCAGCTTTATAATATTAGCTTAGGGTAAACGCAGCTATCAACGACCCATCGAAAATCTGAAGGTATTACCGACCTATAAAAGTAATTCGAAATTTAAACGTTTCCAGAACTATTCTAGCTATAGGTAGGCAAAGTTATACACGAATGTATTACTTGAGCATCGTATACTTTAACGTTAGTGTGAGTAACTGTGCAAAAAAGAGTTAAAATACGTAAGTTGCTGCGGGGTAGCGTGGAAGCAGGACGTGTCGTACTGTTCCGTTGTTCCTTCGGGTAAGTACTGTGAGTATCTTTTTAAGACATTCACAAACAAATGACATCTATACTTTAATTTATATTACTAAATGTCAATGCATTTAAGTGTCAACTTTTCATTTCTTACAACATTTTATTAATAAAAAGTAATTTGAAACGATAAAACTTTAAATTAAAATGGGACGGTGTTAGCTTCACCAGTTTAAGTCGTGGCAGGTATCAACGACCCGTAAGTCGGCAATGGCAGCAACGTAACTTTTTGTTTTATTTTATTTTATGTTATTGTATCACACTAACACAAGTGGTTTTATGGACCAGTTTAAATCTAAGCTATGAGTCTTCATAAAAATCTATTAGCGACTAAACTTTTTTGTCTAGTGTTGTGTCTTTTAGCGTTGTCAATTTATACAAAGTTATGATATTTTTCAAGGATCCCTATCGAATAGTTACAGTAGTAAATCATTGTTTTTAGGGTTCCGTAGCCAAAATGGCAAAAACGGAACCCTTATAGTTTCGTCATGTCCGTCTGTCCGTCTGTCCGTCTGTCCGTCTGTCACAGCCGATTTACTCGGAAACTATAAGTACTACAGTGATGAAATTTGATGGGAATATGTGTTGTATGAACCGCTACAAAAATATGACACTAAATAGTAAAAAAAAGAATTGGGGGTGGGGCCCCCCATACATGTAACTGAGGGATGAAATTTTTTTTTTCGATGTACATACCCGTGTGGGGTATCAATGGAAAGGTCTTTTAAAATGATATAAAGTTTTCTAAAAAACATTTTTCTTAAAGTGAACGGTTTTTGAGATATCAGCTCTCAAAGTCGTAAAAAGTATGTCCCCCCCCCTCTATTTTTATAACTACGGGGTATAAAATTCTAAAAAAAATAGAGGTGATGCATGCTAATTAACTCTTTCAACGATTTTTGGTTTGATCAAAGTATCTCTTATAGTTTTTGAGATAGGTTGATTTAACTGTAATTTATTATATTTGCTGCTACGGAACCCTTTGTGCGCGAGCCCGACTCGCACTTGGCCGGTTTTTTTTTTGTTTAAACAATATGCATTTGTTCATATTTTGTATGACATTAATCAATTATAATCTATTTTATAGTCTGATGGTCAAATGAATTAAAATAACCATTTTTTTATGGGTCGGTAATACAATTTAGGTTTATACTTACATACTTTATTACCGACCCATGTGGGTCGGCAATAGCAACTATAGGAAGCTATTACCGATCGAATATGAGATTGTTTAGTTTCTCATCTACTTTTATGACATAACCTAGGTGCCTATTAAAAACGCTTCTTCATGGTTAAATTAACATAAAACATATAATTATATTTTTTTCCAGAAATATGGAGCCACAAAAGCGGTGAAAAGTATACAGTAAAAAACAACTCGCCGAAGCAATCAATCAAATAGCATAAGGATATCCTAGATAGATAGATAAGGATATCCTAGATATCCTAGAGTTTGAAATCCTTTAATTTAATATATGTTCATATATTTATAGTATTGTTGATTAATTTAAAAGTTTATAATTATTTAGTTCATTACTAAGAAGTACTCATTTGTTTTATTAAAAATAACTACTTATAGTAAAAAATAACTATAACAAGTGATAACTGCGTTAAAAACAACCGACTTCAAACTTGCACTTGCAACATTTACAAATACAGACAAAAATGCTCATAAAATAAAAACTACTGGGTCTATCCGAATAAAATTTTTATGGGACCAATTCGACACCATCCCGCATCGAACAAAAAAGAATCACGTAAATCGGTTCAGAAACCTCGGAGTAATCGGTGTACATACATAAAAAAAACATACCGGCCGAATTGACAAACTCCTCCTTTTTTTGAAGTCGGTTAATAAAAAAATACGAATATATTTGCATTTTTATTTCATTTTATTAAGATCGGTAATCATCATCATCAATAGCTTCTATACATTCCATTGCTGGAAAAAGGCCTCCTCGCACATACGATCGGGAATAGCTGCATTAAAATCGTTAATAGCTTCACAGCCGTTTTTATGGATCGGTAATTGCAACAATCGACTAAGTCACATTGTAAATTATTTTTTACAAGATAATCATTTATTTGAATGTATTTGATTAAATAAAAACATTTTTTAAACATAACACTAGCATATAAAATGAAACTATAAATCTTTAGAAGAACCAGTATACTTAAAAAGTATGGTTGATTTTAAAATTGCCTTAGAGGGGTCGTTAATACCTGCGTTTTCCTTAATATTAGATGAGCAGCTAAACGTCATAATATAAACATAATATGATACTTATTTATCTGTGTTTTGTTTATTCCATTACGGGTTATTTGATCCAAGGACGAATGTTAATCCATAAAATATTAAGTCTGTCCTTCTTCAGGGATAGATTCATTTCATAAACTCAAACTCAAACATTTATTTATTCAATTAGACTTCTTTTAGAAGCACTTTCGAATCGTTATTACATATTTTTTAACATTTACCACCGATTCGGAAAGCAGTATCTATGGAGAAGAACCGGCAAGAAACTCCATAGCTGCTCTTTTAAAATTATGTCAATATTACAATTCAATTTTACATAATATGTAACTTATATCTAACTACATAATATATCATAGTATGCCAAAGAACTGTCCTGTGGTTCACGCGACAACCCTCCATGGATTTTCATCTTCCATATATTCCTTAATGCTCGCTCGCTGCTAGGCTCTCTGAACTAATACATTTTTTACATAAGTATCTGATTAAACCTTCTTACTTAGTTCTACCAGCACACGATTATCACTGAAGCTTAGGGAAAACTATTGATCTATCAATCAATTCTATGATACCTATTTTTAATTGAGATGATGATCAAATTTTTTTAATAAGAATTGGCTCTATATTTTTATAAACAATAAGTTGTCTTTATTCCTCGATACCATATCTTTGGTGTGGAATAGTTTATTGTTATCATAACTATCATGTTATGAATTTTAATGCGGTTATATATAATGAGAATATATTTGCAGGTGATAGGGTCGCGTTAACCTTGTTATAAACAATACGTCTTGATTACTCTCTGCTGTTTTGAATAATCGAGTTTGATTTTAGTCCCAAAGGTATATATTTAGCATGTGATATCTGTACGAGGAGTTTATATAGTTTTTCTATTGTTAGATTGTGTTATATCTGTCTTTTATTCGTGGTAGAGTTATTTATTTTTGTTATAAAGCTAAAGTCATACCATGGAATATAAAACTTCCAGTTTTTAGCTTTCAGCTATCTTTCAGTTGAATTTGAATGAATGAATATAATACTTAACTGTTCTGATCAAACGCAAGTTGTATTCAACAAAAGTAGCCTACGATTTTTTTCTATCTTTAAGTAAAAATTTATTGAAAGAAAACGTTTAAGCTGCCATTTAAAATTGTATATTTATAGAATTCGGATGTATTAAAAACAATATGAACGTACCATGCAATTAATATACTTTCCTTAAAAGGTATAATAAATATATGTACTAGACGTTTTTATTTTTGTCCAACGTTATATTGTCCCCACGTTTAGTTCAGCTCCTAAATACAGGATTATAGAGACAATCCTAAAGTGGACAGTGTCTGGGAAATATGAAACAAAAGAAACAAGAACGTTCACCCTGAGAATAAGCTAAACAACTTAATATATTAATCCCTGAATAGTACGTATGTTTAAAGTTAAGGAAAAACAACAAAGGAGTAGTTTCAAATGCGACAAAAGCTAAATTATTGTGTTATATTGCAAATTCTTTATAATATAAATATTGAACTTTCTGACTGTTCCTGCGGTAGCTGAATAACTTCGAGGAAATTGCATCTATTTATTTATTTATTTATTCTTCATTGTATACTTAGTGAAATAATATAGAAAATGAAAAATATAGTAGAATATTTGGCCGCCATTTGTATATAGCGTATATAGTATATAGCGGCTATAAGCTATTTCTTTCAGGCAGCTATTTCTGTAGATGAGAGAGAGCAGTGGTGGCTCAGTGGTGAGACCTCGGACTTCGAATCGATAAGTCCGGGGTTCGAGACCAGGCGAGCGCGCAGGAAATAAATTGATTTTTCAATTTATCTGCGCATGCTGTAACATCACCACTGCTCGAACGGTGAAGGAAAACATCGTGAGGAAACCGACATGTCGAAGAATTAAAAAAGTTCGACGACATGTGTCATCCGCCAACGCGCACTTGGCCAGCGTGGTGGATTATGAGCTGTACCCTCATAGGAGGCCCGTGTCCCAGCAGTGGGAACGTATATGGGCTGATGATGATTTCTGTAGATACAATGGTATAATATCGTCGCCACGATATATCCGATATATACTTAATACTATTATTGGTATACATATAGATAAGTGGAATTTTTTATATGTATTTACATTAATCTTACCTTCAGCCTCACACTTACGTGCTGCAAACCATTTATCTGGTACTATATGTAATTTTAGAGACCCTTCTATATCTGTATAATAGGTATATAGTCAAATCTGTTACTATCGGCTGTAATCATATAATGTTACTGTAAACATAAAGTAACAAAAAAGAGTATCATACAAACATACTGGTCTAGGCTTATATATAACTAGCTTACCGCCCGCGATTTCGCCCGCTTTGTCTAAAACATAATAAATTATATACTAAAACCTTCCTCTTGAATCACTCTGTCTATTAAACCACATCAAAATCCGTTGCGTAGTATTAAAGATTTAAAAATACAAAGGGACATAGGGACAGAGAAAGCGACTTTGTTTTATGCTATGTAGTGATTCCAAGTTTTTCACATTTTTACACATAAAACTGGCCTTTCACAATATAATAAACTTAATATACGGACAGGAATAGGACAAAACAATTTATACAATAATGTTTCCAGGAGTTTTAGAATAATTAACTTCAAAAATTATTAATTATGGAAATGTTTGAAGCCATTTATAGGATGGTTTATTATGAAACCATAATATAGTTAAACGCTTATTTAACCTTTTAGCTAATACATTAATTATTTATCACAAACGTATGCAAATGCGGGAAAATTTAAAATAACTAAAATTATTCCATGACGTGTGATCCTTTATTTTGAACAATAATTATATCCATGGACATGGCATTAAAACTAATTATTTTCCATTCCAAATTTTGACAGAAAATAACTTTTGTATTTCTCAATTTAAATAGGTTTCCATTAAATTACTCACAATTAACTCGGGAGAAAAACAATAAACACAAAATGAAAATCATATTTCCGAAGAACTTGTAAAGAAAAAACGACAATTCAATTTTTGTTATTTATCGTTTGGAATTGGTTAAGCGCGTATTTATATGAGGGTTCTATATAAAAATCATTGCTTATTTTATTCAAGCTTTTGATCATTACTTCACCTGGTGAACCGCCTCCGAACCGAGGGATCTTGAGTTCAATTCCCCGCGGAGATGAAGAAAAAAAAAATGAAACAGATGTATGCATAATGCCTCTGCCCCTTACCCCACTAGGGGACATGGGACTTCACTTTCACCTTATGAAAAGCGATAAGCATGGTATAGGATGGAGCATACCTTATAAATACCTAATATTCACATTAAATACATAAATAGAAAAGTCTGTATGTCTACCTGTCCTAACATCTGTTCACAGTTTTTTTGTTTTTGCAAAATTGATTGAATTAAACTATTATTAATTATTATCTGTAATAAATTAAATAATGGATTAAGATTGAACCGAACCCTATAAAATGACGAATAATTTTATCAAGCTTTGGTTATCGTATAGGAGGTAGCAACGTTGACAAGAGAGAATTTTAGTATAGTTGGTTCTTTGATATGCTGTTCCTCTTGCTATTTCGGTTATAGTCCGGGCTGTCTGGCTGGCCGCAGTGGTTGCGTTTATTAGTGCGCATCTTATCTGCACAGGAAAATATCCTTAATTTAGTCATTTTTTAACGCGTAATTTTTAATATGAATTTGATGATATGTATTTGGTTTTTATCAAGTTTACATTTAACGTTCTATTTGAGGTTCGTTGGGAAAAGGAGGCACCATGGTAGATTGTTGCAAAAAAATTGTAAATAGTAAAATGAATATTATATAGTATAGTATAAGTAACACAGTGATTACTTATCCTTCACGGGGACTCATGTTGATGGAATTTCACTTATTTCGATGATATTTTAATTATTTTGAAATAAAAATTGCGTCTGGCACCTATTTAACAACGAAAAAAACGTCTTGCAATAAAAAATGTATGTCTGATGGATCTATCTAATCTATCTATCTATTCTATCTATCTATCTATCTATTGTATTATTTATTACCCAAAAGTGTAATAAATATGAAAGCATCTATTAAAAATATTAGCTTACTAATTATTTAATATAAGTATTAAAAAAGGATAATATAATATAAGTAATAAAGTTATTAGTTACTTATCTTTTAAGCGGACTCATGTTGATGTAATTTCACTTATTTCGATGACATTTTATTTATTTATTTATTTATTTATTAACACTTTATTGTGCTGGCATACAAATAAATTCTTAAAATTAAAACTTAAAACTAGTCCAGCACAGAAGGCGGCCTTATCACTTAAGAGTGATCTCTTCCAGGCAACCTACTGTGTGGAGTAATATTATGAAAAAGGAGGTAGGTAGGAAGTACAAATATATATATATATATATATATATATATATAT
>CAJQZM010041187.1:29608-63117 GCA_907164665.1 Colias nastes | reverse complement strand
TCAAGTGGAGACGCCTGAGCATGCTCGGGCCGCGCGTGCTCAGGCGTCTCCACTTGAGCGGCTCGGCCAAATGAGCCGCTCATTCGCCTGAGCATGCTCAAGTGGATACAAGGCTTAAGATGCGCACTAATAAACGCAACCACTATCGCCAGCCAGACTGCCCGGACTCTACCCGAAATAGCAAGAGAAACAGCATATCAAAAACCCAACTATACTAAAATGACTTTTTTTTAAACGTTGGTAGCTCCGGTACCATTAGGGAAGGAAGCGGCGGCTTTTTATCTGTTAAATTATGTACCTATTGGTTTATACCGTAACATAATTACAATTAAATAGTAGGTAACAAAGTCATATTTATAAGATAACTTTTTGTAAAACTTTTCCCATAAAAAATCTGAAATAGATGAGATAATAATATCCTTTATTGATACAAAGTGTAATTTCATTACGTTGAGTAAATTGAAAGATATAAATAATAGCTTATGTAGGTATGTAAACACGTATGAATAAACATACGTTAGCAACCTGACTGAATTTCAGCCTTAGTAATCAGTTTCTATTGACACCCGTCAACACAGCTTGCCAGTTTAAAATGCTCTAACATGAATCTAGCAGTATTTCCGAACGAATTTTCCACCAAGCCTAAATTTTGCTGCTCAAATACAAAACTTAATTACTCTGACCATAAATTGTTTACCAAAAACAGATAATTCATACTGGACATCATAAAATACGCAAACCAATATGTATATAGGTGCTAAAATAACCCGTTCCATAAATTATTTTAGGCTTTCATTAATCCCAAAGTAATTAAAAACACAGGCCTAGTTAGTTGTTTCCATGATTAATGAATTCAGGTAAAGCTTTTGTTAATATTTTGGGCTCAAACATAGCGTATCAATCTTTTCAACGACAACCTTGTTTACTGTTTGTTAAAGTGGTGAGCTGAAATCTGAAATATAATAAGACTAGCTTTCCGCCCGCGGCTTCGCCCGCGTTCTCAAAGAAAAACCCGCGTAGTTCCCGTTCCCGTGGGATTTCCGGGATAAAACCTATCCTATGTGTGCTAAATTTCACTGTAATCGGTTCAGTAGTATTTGCGTGAAAGAGTAACAAACACACACACACACACATCCTCACAAACTTTCGCATTTATAATATTAGTAGGATTTAAATACATACGTATTTATATTGGTCTGATGTTGGTCTGATATACATTGAAGGTATTTTAATTTTTGTAAGAATGGAAGATACGTGGTGTGATGCTGAAGCCATTATTATGTTATGTAAACAGTTGAACTGTCTGTGAATTTACTGAATAAATTCAATTAAATCTTGGTAATTATAGTATACATAAATAAATAAGTACCACGCAGAATATCGGATGATTTACATTTTACATCATAAAATTAAGTACCGTTCTCCTGGGAGAGGGGAAAAACAAAATGTGAATCATGTCGTAATTAGGTCATTTGTTTGTTATTTGGTTTTATACTCCAGTCATTTAAGACATTCAATTCACAATAATTCCAAAAGTTTTCAAACTTGGGTCAAGTGAATGGTACATTGGGACGACAATAAATCTCATTTTGCAACCTTGTCCGCAGTCCGGAACTGCAATTAAATTATTTTTTGCTGTATGGTCGTGAAAAAAATTCCTAAAGTTCTGCAAACTTGGGGAAGTTTTCGATATAATATTTCATATCACGTATTAAATTTGCAACCAATCTCAGTGTACGGAACATCTTTTAATATTGAATATTAATGTTTTTTTTTTTATTAAACTGAATGAGGTTGCAAATTTGTAAATGCATCAGAATAGATGTTTTCGAAGTTTGCAACCAAGTTCCAAAACTTTTGTAATTATTCCGAGACCACCTTACTCGAAAAAATGACCACGAATCCATACTAATATTATAAATGCGAAAGTAACTCTGTCTGTCTGTCTGTTACTCAATCACGCCTAAACTACTGAACCAATTTGCATGAAATTTGGTATGGAGATATTTTGATACCCGAGAAAGGACATAGGCTACCTTTTATTGCGAAATATGTACCACGGGCGAAGCCGGGGCGGACCTCTAGTTAAAAATAATTATAAATAAACATGTTCCGGTCAACGAAAAAGGTTGCAAATTTATACAACCGTTCGGTATATATTTCCGATATCTGTGTCAAGTTTGCAGAACTTTTGGAATTTTTTTCACGACCATACAGCAAAAAATAATTTAATTGCAATTTTAACAATGTTCCGTACACTTAGATTGATTGCAAATTTAATACGTGATATGAAATATTATATCGAAGACTTCCCCAAGTTTGCAGAACTTTTGGAATTTTTTTCACGACCATACAGCAAAAAAATAATTTAATTGCAATTTTAACAATGTTCCGGACTGCGGACAAGGTTGCAAAATGAGATTTATTGTCGTCTCAATGAACCATTCAATTGACCGAAGTTTGAAAACTTTTTGGAATTATTGTTAAATTTTCGATTTCGAATGTCGATTCTAACTGATGTATTATTTATTCAGAAAAGTTCCGAGGTGAAGCTTATCTTAAGCTCATATGTGCATTGTGCATCACTACATAGTACAAAACAAAGTCGCTTTCTCTGTCCCTATGCTTAAATCTTTAAAACTTCGCAATGGATTTTGATGCGGTTTTTATAGGTGCAGTGTTTCCAGAGAAAGGTTTAAGTATATAATTTATTAGGTATTAGGCAAAACGGGGAAGCCGCGGGTGGAAAGCTAGTAACTTTTAAAGTAGATATTCGATGAACGACAGGCGCGTGTGTTGCGTTATGAATAGATTTCAAAAGAGCAGTTTAAATAGCTACGAAGCGTGATTTATCGACGTCGTTATAATGGGCTCGGTTCTCATCAGCAGCAAAGTGGAAAGATGTGACATCACCTTTACATTTTGCTTTGTAAGTAGTTGTAATGTCTATATCAGCTTTAAGACAGTAAATTTTGATTACCTGTCGCGATGTTTTATCTATATTAATATAATAAAGCTTAAGAGTTTGTTTGAACGTGCTAATCTCAGGAACTACTGGTCCGATTTGAAAAATTATTTCAGTGTTAGATAGCCCATTTATCGAGAAAGGCTATAGGCTATGTATCATCACGCTAAGACCAACAGGAGCGGAGCAATGCGGGTGAAACTGCGGAGCACAGCTGGTTTATGGATAAATTAGAATTTACAAAATTAATATTGATACTTATCTGTTTGCTAAAAAGTGTTGCAATAATATTGTTTTCAACTGATGCTGAAATACATTCAATTCCTTTCATGCAAATGGAGTATTTATATAATTAAAAATTTTCGGAATTAATAGTTCCTTTGTTATAATTTAACAAAGCGTTCACAAACCCGAAATACCAAACGCAATGGTGTAAATTTTAATTAAAATAACATCGACATTATAAAATTTTCATGATAGGATAAATAAAATTTATCAATATCACATTACATCTATACTAATATTATAAAGCTGAAGAGTTTGTTTGTTTGTTTGATTGTTTGTTTGTTTGTTTGAACGCGCTGATCTCGGGAACTACTGGTCCGATTTGCGATCATGCTAAGACCAACAGGAGCGGAGCAATGCGGGTGAAACCGCGGGGTACAGCTAGTATTGCATAAATAGGCTAACAACTTGTTTGTTTTACTACAAAGTTGTTTAACTTGAGTCTGCTCAACTTAAACAACTCTCTTAGATATTTCATAGTTTTCAATATTGGAAATCCTGACACTAAATTCCCATTGGAGCTGAATATCTTAGCGTCTGTTTGTATTTTAAAATAAAACAGCTTCAAACCTTAACTTTTATTTTACGTTAAAAGAATTCTCAATCCTATGCTACTAGGTATATTATAAATGCGAAAGTTTTAAAGAATGTGTATTTTTGTAACTATTTCATGCGAAAACCACTGGACGGATTTTCATGATACTTGATAGTGGTATAGCTCATGTACCAACATGATATCTTTGAGTATTTTTGAGTCTTGCCAAAGAAGTTTCACTTCTTACACGTGTGCTCAGCACACACGTTTTTTTGAGCTATGATCAGACTTGCGCAGTTATACCTGTATCTATGGTAGACCGTGTATGGCTTACAAATTCACAAATGTAGATATCGCCTCCAAGGAAAAACAAACATACAAACATCAACATATTGAATTAGTAATATAAAAGCATTGTCCGGGGTTTCTTTGAAAGGTTTCACGTAATTGAGTTTGTATCCTTTAGGTTGAGGTATTTTGCATTATTTTCGTGTTTTATTTGTAATCACATTTGAAGGGTCAGAGTAAATAAGGAATGTCAATGTAATATACTCCCGTTTTATTGTTTTGGCTAATGGATTTTTTATATGGAATTTGTTCAAAGTTATGTACCTCATTTCGGATGGTGGACCTGCCTTGATAGAACTCTGTGTGATATGGCAGTGTTTGCGGATCAGAGTTCAAGTAACACTGGTTTTATTCTCCATTTTTGTAAGTGTTTTTTTTTTCTAAACATCTATGAATAGACTAAAAATGCGTTATGCAGTATTTCTATACGTTATTATATAAATAATACAGGTCCCTGGAGAATAAAGGCCATCAGTGAGATATATACTTTATTGTACCTAACCAAACTTTTTTACGAAGAAAAAACAATTTTACATTTTTACGAACATTAATACAATTGTTTAAAATCAGTATTTAAACAAAGGAAAAAATTATAATAGCTGTAACATTAAATGATCCTTATTAAAGGGGTGAGTTAACATTAAAGCAATCACAACCATCCCTCGAATCAACCCCATTTGTATTGTGAGTGACCAGTCGGTGGAATAAAGCGTCCCGTGATAAATATTTTGTTTAAATTCACTGTATTTTTCACTTTTAAACGTAAAGATAAGGACCGACTGATGAACGAATTTTTTGATAAGAGAAACCAGAAACAGGCTTGTCTATAATATGATAATTACTATTTTATTTTCATTTTTATTTATTTTATTATTTACTAGCTGTGTCCCACGGGTAATAACCCGCATTGCTCTGCTCCTTTTGGTTTTAGCGTAATGACAATAATAGATAATAACTTTCCTCGATATATAGTCTATCTAACACTGATAGTTCATTGAAAAGTTACATTTGGGGTTGCATTTTTTAGAGGACGCAATTTTATTTTTTTGATGTGTAGGGGGGGTCAGTGTGAAGCTATCACCAAGTTTGTGGGGTCGCCACCCTTGTCCCACGGCCGCCATCTTGAAAATAGCGGTTGAAATGGTTTTTACGATATATCTCTTAAACTATTTATCTGATAAAAAAATATCGTCAACTTTATTTGTTGCAAATTAAATTCTCTTCAACTTAGGTTCAGTAACTTTTTGTCGTAGAACTATAAACAAAAAAGTTATAAGCGAAAATGTTCAGAAATTAGAGATGTTTATATTTTTCAATAAAACTTTTTTTTTATAATTTTACGAAGAAATGATATCAGACCATTTTTGTAGATTGTTCTTCGAGGAACAACTTTTACATACAACATTTTTTCATTAAGTAAATAGATAAGGTTTTACAGCGCTCCGAAGTGAGTACAAATTTTCAGTACTCTGAACTAAACAGTATACTTATATTACATGTGTACTAATAATAATTTGTCATCAGTAATTGTTTTTTTTTTTTGTTATTATAATATTTTTAATAATTAATTTTGCAATATTATTAATAATTAATTATTGAATCTTTTCCTCAGGTAGAGTCTGGAAGCGCGTTTTTTTTTTACGTCGAAAAGCAGGGCTGAAATGTTCTGCAGTGTGCTTCTATTGTTCTGGAGTATGGGAAAAGAGCCAATAGCCAATATATGTATAGTTCAGATTACTGAAAATTTGTACTCACTTCGGAGCGCTGTAAAACCTTAGCTATTTACTTAATGAAAAAATGTTGTATATAAAAGTTGTTCCTCGAAAAACAATCTACAAAAGTGGTCTGATATCATTTCTTCGTAAAATGATAAAAACAGTTTTATTGAAAAATATAAATAGCTCTAATTTCTGAACATTTTCGCTTATAACTTTTTTATTTATAGTTCTACGACGAAAATTTACTGTACCAAAGTTGTAGAGAATTTAATTTGCAACAAATAATGTTAAGGATATTTTTTTATCAGATAAATAGTTTAAGAGATATATCGTAAAAACCATTTCAACCGCTATTTTCAAGATGGCGGCCGTGGGACAAGGGTGGCGACCCCACAAACTTGGTTTTAGCTTCACACTGGCCCCCCCTACATATCAAAAAAACAAAATTGCGTCCTCTAAAAAACGCAAGGTTAGGCCTAAAAAATGTAACATTTCAATGGACTATGACAGAATTTTTCAAATCGGATCCGTAGTTCCTGAGATTTAGCACGTTCAACCAAATAAACAACCAAACTCTTCAGCTTTATAATAGACTAGCGACCCGCCCCGGCTTCGCACGGGTGCAATGCTGATACTAAATACACTACAGAAAAACTGTGAACGTTGTATATAAAAACATAGCGGCCCGCTCCGGCTTCGCACGGGTATAAAATATATAGCCGGGCGGCCGGCCGGTACCGCCGGCCGCAAACGCTACGTCCCGCAATTTTTAAATCTGTAATATCTTCGAAAATATTCACTTAAATCATACAGTGTAAAGGGCCATATAGATCTATATTAAATGAACAATGTATTCAAGGTATTTAATTGGTTAAGGATTAATGCTGTATTGGTTAAAATCGCTTCGAAAATTAGCCATTATTTATCGTAAAAAGTAAATGACAAAAAAAAGTTATTGTGGGTTATCCTTATGAGATAGACATATACCATCGCGGACTTTTCTGTTGACCTTTTCAATGTGTATAATACTTAGTACATTAATTTGATAAAACTCGTAGGGTTCAGCCTGCGTTTGCAATGTAAGCGGAAAAAATGTATTTTTTTACGACATCACATTAGAAACCTCGAAAATAACAGTACTTTTCCACTATTTAATGGATGTTATTATACATATAAACCTTGATCTTGAATCACTCTATCTATTAAAAAAAACCGCATCAAAATCCGTTGCGTAGTTTCAAAGATTTAAGCGTACAAAGGGACATAGGGACATAGGGACATAGGGACAGAGAAAGCGACTTTGTTTTATACTATGTAGTGAAGTATAGATTACAATATACTATTATTTTGAAATAAGTTCCACTATTGTTAAGGTAAGAAGTTGTGTATTTTCCATTCTCACAACAGACGCCTGTAGGTACTAATACCTACATATTTATAAATTCTAAATTAGAGATTTATGTGTAACATAGCACCGGGTTGGAACATGCATTCCACAAATCTGCATTGTAATACCAAAGCAGCAATGTGTTATGTTATATTTATAATCCGGCATATCGTGCGATCTCTGAAATACGTACGAGGAGACGCACATATTCAAACTGTAAACATTATATTATATGGAACACTGAGATATTGTAAGAAAGTGATATTGTACAAATAAAAGATTTTTAAGTGAAACTTCTTAAGGCGCATTGAGAGTAAAATTTTCCGGTCACGTCATGGCAATACCGTCACGTCATGTCATACCAAAATCGTCACCTTACTCCATGGAGTAAGGTGACGATTTGGTATCTGTGAATATTGCCATAGAAGTTTCACTCCTGAAACGTGTCCTCGGCACACACGATCTTTTTTACAGTCAGTTTTTCACAATACCTTTACGAAAACATAAATGTTAATAGCGTCTTAATTAAATTAGGTTTAATTAGTAAATCTTTACGGTTTTACATTACGAACCGTTCGGTGGTCGTAAAATAAGAATAAAATGTTATAAACCCTCACACCACCTGCTTTTAGAGTGTAAGTAATTGGAATGAAGTACCAACTCAACGGAATTAGAAATTTTACAAGTTTTTTTTCCAACTGTGAAAAGAGGGAAAAGTTTTTCAAGTATACCTAAATGTTTTGATTATTTAGAGAGTGTGTGATGTGCTGCGTTAAACACTTGAAATTTTTTATGAGTAAATAGAAAATGTCAAGTGTTTAACGCTTTTTATAAGTTTTTTTTTTATCATTTTTTGTAAGTAAAACAACTTAATGTACCTTATAATTTTACAACATGTCCCCATGTTCATGTGACTTACATGGTATACAGGGTTACTTGTAAAACACCAGCAACCTCGCAGGACAAGATAGCTAAAGTAACGTCATTTATGTGTGCGTGCATGTGTGTGCGTGACAATTATGGTCAATTTTGGACAAAACTGTTCACACATATAGAATGATACATAATATTATGAATTAATTAATTATACTTTTCGCACAGTCAGTAAATATTTCAACACTTTGATTAATCATAAAACCTAATTGTTATTATAAGGTGGTTCTCTAAGTAATTCCTTCGTATCAAAGCGTTGTTATTTTTGTTTTACACCTTTTGCAATTACAATTGTAATGCGAGTGTAAAGTGTTTGGAAACTCTGGTCTTATAATTAATGAAAATAATAGCTTTAAATTATATGGAAGGATTAGTAGGGAGTTTTACTTTAATTAACTATTTTAATTGAATTATTATATCTGAATTTTATAGAACTGAATAGCTTTAAGCTTCTAGCTCTATATTGGAGCCATGTCCGGCCACCGTTTGTATTAATAATTGTAAAACTAAAGTTACAAACAGCAGAATTACTTACCTGCTGTGTTACCTGTCTGTTGAAAACATAAGAAAACACACTCAGATAGACTAGTAAAAATTTTACCCAAATACGATCTACATACAAGCATGTAGTAAAAAAATAACCATCCTCACAAACACGCATATTATAGATAGTTTGCTTTGTGAAAATACTTATAATATGTTACCAGAAATGTGTTGAATCTAGGAAATGTATCCAGTTGTATACATTTCCTAGAAATTGTATACAATGACGGATTTAATACATTTCCTGTAACCTATACCTATCATCCCTCTACTTAACGAAAACGCTCTACTAAATAACGTTTCCAAACTGGAGTTTATCAAAGTTAAGGACACAATACAAGATGAATGCGTAACTATCAAGCGAGCTAAAGGCCTTCGTCAGCAAGCATAGCGCGATACCGCAGCTGCAGCGTTACGTGTCCTGATTGTGAGTTGGGTAAGTCCACAAGTATATGCTATGCTAGTCTATGCTATATTTAATAAAAGAGCTTTTCAATGTGAGTGTATGTCAAGATGGCATTGATTGATATTTAGTTTTAAAGAAATCAAAAGCTTTCGATTGTTCTTCTGATTGTTAGCTTTATACCGTAACATTAATAGGACATTATGCTATACTATGCTGAACTAATGAATTTTGTTTCACCATTTCGTGGTAATGCCTAGCCATTCGGCCACACGATGATCCTTAAATTCTTAAATGAAAATCTACTCTTTCGGTGCCTGGCACGCCCGATGTTATTTGTACTATATTGTAAGAGAGTTTTTGATTTTAAGTGTGTGTTGAGAGACATACTATTCCTGAATTGATTTTATGTATTACATCAATGTTGTGAATGAACGATTTATAAAAACGCGTCGTTTTTGTTCTAGATTTATTACTATCCTCTTATCGCAAAGCATGTTATAGAGCGCGTGCTTAATTGTGGATATAAGTTACCTGTCAGCATACGAATATTGAAACTCCCGTACTATAGGATTTTTTTGCTTGTTTTTAAAGTCTTTTTATTTATTAAAGGATATTATAGATCATATTTTAAATTATTTAAATATTAGGAATATCTAAATGTGGTTATATATGGTTATATTATATTCTGTTTTTGTTAAAATCATGATATTCAAACGTAATTATAGTAACTTTTAGTAACAAGCTTGTAATTTCTGATGGTGTATTTCTCCTATTTTTTATTAAAATTTTTAACAATTATTAATAGTTTTTTATTTGTCGAACTTTTATTTAAAATAATACTTCTCAACACAAAGTTTTTTGCGGGCGTTGTCAAAAGTATAGTAATATTTAGTACATTATTTTGACGGTTTTGTTTTTTACACACGTTGTTTGCTTAAGAAGAATTCTATGAATTTTTCTTAAGATTTAGTTTACAAAACCTTAGTAGGGGACAAAGTGCACATGATGGAGTCACATAGCTCGTTTTAAATTTCCATTTTATTATACGAGAAACTGTATTGCAATATTAATGCATCAGAAATGTTGTATATTTATAAGTATTTATTAGTTTTCACAGATCAAAATCAAATGCAACGAAGGAGAGGTAGGTATGTAACACGAGCAATCCTGAAACAAAAAAATAAGGACTTAAACCTTCACTTACATCAATAAATCAGTAAATAAATATTAAATAAGATCTTTTTATATGAGAAAGTCATAAACATTAGATATTAGGTTACAAAAAACTGTTTGAAGGACAATTAATAATGTAATGAAAAAGCAATACTGATTTTCTGCCCTTTAAACACGGTGAGTGTATAATATTTATACGCATGTGTGTGTGTGTGTGTGTGTCTAATTTGGTAAACAACGTAAATGATCCATTGAAATGTTACATTTTTTAGCCCTAACCTTGCATTTTTTAGAGGACGCAATTTTGTTTTTTTGATGTGTAGGGGGGGTCAGTGTGAAGCTAAAACCAAGTTTGTGGGGTCGCCACCCTTGTCCCACGGCCGCCATCTTGAAAATAGCGGTTGAAATGGTTTTTACGATATATCTCTTAAACTATTTAACTGATAAAAAAATATCGTTAACATTATTTGTTGCAAATTAAATTCTCTACAACTTTGGTGTTGTAACTTTTAGTCGTAGAACTATAAATAAAAAAGTTATAAGCGAAAATGTTCAGAAATTAGAGCCATTTATATTTTTCAATAAAACTTTTTTTTATCATTTTACGAAGAAATGATATCAGACCATTTTTGTAGATTGTTTTTCGAGGAACAACTTTTATGTACAACATTTTTTCATAACGTCAATAACTAAGGTTTTACAGCGCTCTGAAGTGAGTACTATTTTTCAGTACTCTTAACTATACATATATTGGCTATTGGCTCTTTTCTCATACTCCAGAACAATAGAAGCACACTGCAGAACATTTCAGACCTGCTTTTCGACGTAAAAAAAAGTCGCGCTTCCAGACTCTACCTCCTGGGTGGTGGGGAAAAGATTCAATAATTAATTATTAGTGATATTGCAAAATTAATTATTAAAAATACTTTAATAACAAGAAAAACCATTACTGATGACAAATTATTATTAGTACACACATAATATAAGTATACTGTATAGTTCAGAGTACTGAAAATTAGTACTCACTTCGGAGCGCTGTAAAACCTTAGCTATTTAATTAATGAAAAAATGTTGTATATAAAAGTTGTTCCTCGAAAAACAATCTACAAAAATGGTCAAATATCATTTCTACGTAAAATTATAAAAAAAAAAGTTTTATTGAGAAATATAAATATCTCTAATTTCTGAACATTTTCGCTTATAACTTTTTTATTTATAGTTCTACGACAAAAAGTTGCAGGATCAAAGTTGTAGAGTATTTAATTTGCAACAAATAATGTAAACAATTTTTTTTTATCAAATAAATAGTTTAAGAGATATATCGTAAAAACCATATCAACCGCTATTTTCAAGATGGCGGCCGTGGGACAAGGGTGGCGACCCCACAAACTTGGTGATAGCTTCACACTGACCACCCCTACACATCAAAAAAATAAAATTGCGTCCTCTAACAAATGCAACCCCAAATGTAACTTTTCAATGGACCAAAAGCAAACTTTGCTATTTACGACTTTATTCAACCCTAAAAAGGTTTATATTACCTATGTAATATGTATGTTTGCAAGGTTCACATATTGTGTGGGTTTTGTTACCAAAACACTAATACAACGAAAAAAAAAACTATTTTTTAATTATTAAATCAATCATATTGTTGTAGATTTTTAGCATCATAAATAGTAGCATAAAATATAATTTTTTTTTTATATATGACATAAAATCCTATAGCCTTCCTCGATGAATGGGCTATTAACACCGAAAGAATTTTTCAAATCGGACCAGTAGTTCCTGAGATTAGCGCGTTCAAACAAACAAACAAACTCTTCAGCTTTATACCTAATATTAGTACAGATGATAGTGAGTCTCGGTAAATGTGAACATTAATGTAATCACGAATTGTACTATCAATATTATTGTAAATTGTGTTATAAATTATCCAGATATCTATTTAGCGCAGTACATCAATTGTCTATTCCATCTATAGAGTCCTAGAAGAGATAAATTCTACCCAAAGACAATTTGTAACGATTGGTTAGCATTATATTGTTATCTGTGGCAGTGTATCATTTTGTTCTCCCGGTCCTATCTAGATTGGAAAGGATTCGGTGGAACCTGTCTGGCCCTAACGAAACGGTCACGTTTGTGGTGAGCATCGCGTATTTGAGACATGATATTTTTTTTATCAATAGCTTTCCGCCGGCGTTATCTTACTTAACACTTAACACACTATAATTATATCTACTTTCCTCCAGAATCACGATATCCGTCGGTGAAAACAGAATGAAGTTTGGTGCAGTAGTTTCTGAGTTAATCACGAACAGACGGACAGATGTGGCGGTAAAATTTGCTTTATAATACCTAATATTTGAAGATTAAAAGTAACAATTACCCGTATTCTAAGCCCTAAGCCAAAGGTAATTAAGCCGTTAGCCAAGGTAAAGGACCCCACTTTTAACTATAATATAATATATTTTGATCAACTTAAAAAACTACACTTTATGTATATGTTACCGGAAATGTATGAAATCAAGGAATTGTATTCTTCGAGTTGAACATGATTAAAATAGAGTGATAGCAAATGCCCTAACCGTAAACTGAATACCTAGACGAGCATCAGGCTAAATAGTGGTTCTCAGCCGACCATTACGTTAAGTATTCATTAAGTATTTGCTGATAATGAGCAGCTTTTATCCGTTTTTATCCTTATAATATATTTTGACAAGGCAGCGACCTCTATATATTGGTACTAGCCGCTTGCCCTGGATTCGTCCGGGTTGACAGGGGTACAAAAATAGTCTATGTTCTGCTGTCTTTCTTATGGAGTAAGAATTTTTAAAATGAATCGTTTAGTTTTTGAGATTCATTGAGTTGATGATTTTATGATAATACACAGGTCTAACTGAGGTATAAATCCGCTATAATCTATCATTTCTCGATCAACACGAGATATTATGAATAATTATTTATGTTCTTTGTACATTATATTATACAATTTTGAACTACTTGTATTACTACAATACTACGTAGGTACTACTAAAAAAAAACATCTACAATCTGTAATTTCTAAGCGGATAGAATATTTATATGTATGTTTCGGGTGTACCTATTTGATTTCGTTTTTTGTGTTTGTTATATTTACCCTTTCCGTGTTAAAAAGGGTAACAAAAAGCACTTAGATTAGGTAGCAAAAACCATTTGAACAGAAATTGAAAACATTACCCTTATACTAAATCAAATGCCTGCAAAATCACTGATACACAGTTATAATAAACAGCCGTTACTCTGACATGATAAGCGATAACAGCGTTTAATTAAATTCCCCCTCCCTCCTCTCTCCCCTCTCAATCTGGTCATTATTCCCCAAATTGTTATTTCTACATTCCCGGAAGGTAAATCATTTAGTACAAAGTTTGTAGGCGTTGATCAAATTTGCGAAACGAGCCAAATTTAACGCTAGATTGAGGTCGTTTAGTGTAAAATTTTGATGAGCTTTAATTATATAGCCGGGGCACAGATAATATAATTCCAGAGATAATACTATACTAGAGTAAATGTACTTTGGTATGCCTAGTGGGTTATACCGTATACGTACGTGGAAAAATGTTTGATTTTGCTTAATAATAAAAAAATAGTTAAGGATAATGTAATTTTAATAATTTTCAAAATTATGTAGTTTTATCCTGTGCAATTTACAAAATCGATTTAGGAGTTTCTTCTATCTGATTTATTATCTAGCATATTTACAAACAAACAGCTTCCTGCATATATAAAGTAAATTAGATAGATAAGTTATTTCCAATCAGTTAAAAACTTCAATGTAAATAAACTCGGAAAATAAATCAATCGAACGTAAGTTCAGATTAATGCCCGTAAATCCAGATTTAGTGCAACTTGGCAAACCTGGGAAGTTTCAGCTTTAACTGGATAGTTAGAAATATGGCCGATTTCGCGCCAACTCCTGCCAAGTTGACAGTAACTTGATGATATTAATCGTTCGTGAGACTGCGGTAGCAATTAACAAATGGTAGTAAGTGAAAATTTAAGGCTGTATTCTATTACTTAAATGATTGGACAATGGATCCATTATGTTTGTTTCAAGCATTGGTTGCCCAGAACTGAATAAAATTTAGCAAATAGTTTTAAGATTGTCTGAATTAGCAGAGCTTGAAGGTAGATAATGTAAAGCGTAATTTGTGCTCGTGTTTGTATGGAATTAAATATTCAAAACGAAGCACTCCGCTGTTTTCTGGTACATATTTTAGATTGTGAAATCAAAGAAAAGGTTGCTTTATTTACGAATCTTTGACGATCTACGTTACGTCAAAACAGCTGAAGGAATCTTCATGAGCTTTTGAATATAAATAGCACTTTAGAGAAGGAAATAGCTACTTTTGTTGCGAAAAAGATCTTTCACGCAGTGAAGTAGAGTATTGAAATTTGTATGGCGTACCGCTATCGTGGCATATTGTAAACTGCTGAACTTAAATGGGTCAAGTCTGAATAGTGAATAAAGCAGAAAAACATTCAGTTTTCAATACGATAAAAGTTATTTCAAGTCGGTTCATTGTAAATGTCGGATACGAAGAGACAATACTGTCGGAACCTGTATAAAAGATTATTGTTTAAAAGACATTTTGTTCTGTCGCAATTTTTCAGTATTTAGTAAATAATTTTTGTGAAAGCTGATCAATTTTGGTTTATTTTCTCCGTGTTTTATACATTTATTTCTTGTTTCACAGGTATTTTATAATTAACTAGCTTCCGCCCACGACTTTGTACGTGCATCCCCGTTTTTCCCCGTTCCCGCAAGAATTTCGGGAAATCCTTTCTTAGCGGATGCCTACGTCCTAACATCTACCTGCATGCCAAATTTCAGCCCGATACGTCCAGTGGTTTGGGCTGTGCGTTGATAGATCACTATATCAGTCACCTTTGAGTTTTATATATATAGATTAGCTGTGTTCCGCGGTTTTACCCGCAGTGCTCCGTTCCTGTTGGTCTTAGTGATATACATAGGTATATAGCCTTCCTCGATATCGATGGATTATCTAACACCGAAATAATTGTTCAAATCGGACCAGTAGTTCCCGAGATTAGCGCGTTTAAACAAACAAACAAACTCTTCAGCTTTATAATATTATTATAAGTATAGATAAGATACATTTAAATGTAATCTTGGTATTTTAAACTTGTCTTTAGAATTTAAATTGAATAGTAAATAGGTAAGAAAGCAAAGTTTGTATTCTGTTGTTTGAATATCTCGATAGAATGATATAATGTGTACAAGAATCTGTTGGGACACAAGTTTAGGTTTATACAAATTACTAACGACAAATTAATAGTTGTAATGTGATTAATGTAAACTTGGTTAGGCGTATATAGTTAAACCAGCACTACAGATCGTGTATGATAATAAAGAATAATACTATTGTTATTATGAATTATAATTCTTAGAAAATATATAATCAATTTATTTTATACATTATTAAAATTTCTTAGCAATAATTCTTTAGCTTTTAAATTATAAACTAAAAAATTCCTCGAGAATCAAAAATCGTTGCGCACTTTGAAAGATTTAAGCATAATGGAGACGGACAGACAGCGACAGCGACTTTGTTTATTCTATGTAGAGATTATCATACATAGGTACTTATTAAAATAATAATAAATGAATAATAAATCTCCAAAACTATAATAAAATAGTCTCTATCAGATAAAGTTAAAATTATGGTATTATTAGCTGAAATTATATTTATGGGTTTTGTGGTATCTGATTCTAATGTTATTACAAAGCGTTATGATGCGTTATGAATATATTATAATTAGGGATGCATCGATACGCCTTTTCGCCGATACGATACCGATACCGATACTCTTATAAAAATATCGGCGATACCGATACCGATACCGATACGCTTTCTGTGAATTCAAAAATAAAAATAACTACGTTAACCGACTTCAAACCTATTTGATAAATAGCACATCTAAATAATATTATGTAGTAATTAATAATATCAAATCTTTTTTATTTTTTACTTTTCCGTTTTTGAAGTCGGTTGTTTTTAGCGTAGTTATTTTTTTTTAATACTTTTTATTTTTTTTTTCAACACGAATCAAACGAGCCCAAACTCGATAAAGTTGAGTCAATATATTACTGAGTTCCTATGGCCACCTTCCGATTCCATCATCAAATCAGCTCTATGTCATGATAATGTTTCATCGCTATCCAATTTACATACGTATACAAAATTTCAGCTCAATCGGTTACCGGGAAGTGGATCAAATTTACTTGCTACATTTCAAATAAGTCATCAAGTACAGACGAAAATGCTCATAAAATAAAAACTACTGGGCCTATCCGATTAAAATTTTTACGGGACCAATTCGACACCATCCCGCATCGAACAAAGAAAGAATCACGTAAATAGGTTCAGAAACCTCGGAGTAATCGGTGTACAGACATAAAAAAAAATTATACCGGCCGAATTGATAACCTCCTCCTTTTTTTTGAAGTTGGTTAAAAATAAAGGTATAATAAATAAATCACAAGTCAGATTTTCCTTTTATTAATATAAAAAGTAGAGACATAATTAGGCAATTAAAAATTTTAGTAATTAAAATTAACATTGATAAGATTTTTGTTTAAAAAACAAAGTACATAATCTTAAGTTTTGCGGAGAAAGCGATTTCGCAAGTCTGTTTGAATAAGACCAACGCTGGAAAATAGTCTCTCATATCCATATGCAACAGAACTCATTTGGAAACTAAAGTACTTCTGCGCAATTTTTTTCAAGTTTGGGTATAAAACGTCATTGCGCCAGAAAACGAATGGATATATTGGGACAACTCAACAACACCCTCACAAGCGCAGGGTTTCCCCGAGCATTGTTCATGCCTCATTTTAAACGGAATAGACGAGACAACACGCTCGTTTACACTACATTTTTAAATTAAAAGGTATCGTTGTATCGGTCATAAAAATATCGTCGATACCGATATATCGGCTAACCCGAAGTATCGCCGATATATCGGTATCGGTATCGGTATCGGATGCACCCCTAATTATAATATTAAGCTTTAGTAAAGGTTGGCTTACACGTAACTTTTTAAGGATTTTGTAAATTTAATATAATTTTTGTTTATTTCTATGTGTAACGTACTAGTTATGCCCCGCGGTTGTACTCGCATTGCTCCGCCCATTTAATTTTATGGTCAAATTAGTGTTCTGTTTTATTTAAATTCTCTTTACACTCTGTATGTTTAAATAAATTTTCTTTCGTACAAACACGCGTGAGACAAATTTACGAGGACGTTGTGACTTCATTGCAGACAGTGATAGATGTATGCAAGTGGTATTTGTATCCCTCTCTTTCAGTCTATCGCCTGGATGCATGTATGGTGCATAGAGAATTTATAAATTATCACAGTACCTACTTACATACGGATTATATTAAAATGTATAGTAAATAAACATTTATAAGCAATATGTTTAACAAAGAAAAAACAATAGAAGATACTAGCTAAATATTTGTATTTTGCCCGCAATAAATCCCTGAAATATTTCTGATTTTCCTGTCTCAATGCTAGTTTTAATATTCTTAGAAAACTCTATCACAGTTTCAGTATAAAATGGGTATTATGCTAACACATTTACATAAATTCGACTTCATACGGGTCGGATATTAGTTACATATATTAGTTTGTTGTTTGGAGTTACTTCAGGAAGGAAATACAATAAATCTGAACTGGACTAAATATAAGACTATAAATTCCACATTGGCAACTTTGGGTCAACTATTTGGAATAGTTTTGTTTCGAGAATTAGGTTATTCTGCAAATATATGTTGTAATACGTGTTTATTATTTATTTGAAGAGATTCTTGTTGCATATTTTGTGTAGACAGGAGTCTGGGAAGGACTGAATATACAGTGTGGAAATTTTCGATGGGCCCTGGAGGGAAAGTACTTTTAATACTGACTGGAATAAATATGCTAGTTCGCATTTAGTATGTTTATGTCATATTTTGTTTAGTTTTCAAATTATTCTAGAACTTTACAAGTTTGAGTATTTTTTTCTTCGGCGTAACAAGATCTTGCAAGAGTTGAGAATTTTCCAACATTATCATTTATTTATTAATTAATTATCTTTGCTGATAATTATTTATGATTTTGCTCTATTATTTCGTTTGTTTAGTCTGTACCTTGCTTATCGTTGTGTTTTCACGCCTAGTCTGAATTTAAAGCGACAAACTGTTTATTTTAGATAAATAATTCACCATTGTGTGATATTATGTTTTCACAGGGATACGTTGAATAATAATATGTTATTAGAGCCACAATATTTAGAACTAATACACGCGGTAGTGTGGTGTGAGTTTTTTTTAAAACTAATCTTCTAGCCTAGTTACTCAGCCCGGTTCTGCAACTAAAGGAATGCATAATATGTAACATAGGAATAATATAGCTTTCTATTATTATTAATTAATGAATTATTTTTAAACTGCTCCGGCAGTTTTTGAAGTTATTAATATACAAACAGACAAATACCAAATCTTCGATATTAATGAAGAAATTAATAAAATTTTGCAAAGAGGATGTTTATATATGTATATGTGTATGTATGTGTGTGTTATGTAAAGAGGAGAATGATTTTTCGTCGATATTTAAATATATATTTTGTCCTAGTTAAAGCAAATTTAAATGGTGATATGCGTAATTCGTCGTTAACAATACCTACAGTCACAATTAACAAAACACTAATCAACAATTTATCAACATGCAAATATTTTAATCGCTTGTCAATTCAGTCAGTTAATTAAACACAAACAAGTTTACAATAAAACAATTTTCATTGTAACAATACTATTTCATAGTTAGGTATATTATTATAATAATCTAGCGGTCCGCCCGTGGTACATATTTACGTTTTCTCTACATAAGAACCATCCTCGTACTTCAAGGAATATAATATAAAAAGAATTATCGAAATCGGTCCACCCGTTCACGCGTGATGCCGTGACCAAGGTAAACGGGTTTCATTTATACTATCTACGTATATATGTATATATAGATGAATTGGGTTTGTTTCGTCGTTAAACATTTTTTATGAGACAGATTTTTGAGAAGTTTAACACAGCACAACTAGTGGAAATTTTCTTATTATACGGAGGTTCTTTGGCAAATGATTGTATTATTACAATGAGGCGTTTTTTTATAAATGTCTGTATGTTTGTAGAAAATATAGACAAAAGCCATCTGGGTATTATTACCCACTTGATCTCTACTAAGGTAATTTATTTCAAATCCAATATTAAATAGTTAGTGCCAAACTGATGAAAACTAGGTAGATTACAATCCCCTAATGAAGGGTTTTTCTTGCAGTTGTGGTTTTTTTTAATTAATTATTATTCTAAGTGGTATTTCCTATTTTAAAAATAGATAACCAAACCTTCAAAATACTCAAATATAACATTCATTTCAAGGATTTTAATAATGCATAAATGAAAATACAATACACCAATATTCTAGTAGGTATATTTATTCAAATCGGTGTGCATCAAATGATTGGCTCAGTCCCATGATGATACGAACTATTTTATTGTTTGTATTAACATTACTATGAAATCGCAGTACATATTAGCTTTAGTGACGTCAACATACGTGAATATGAATGATTTTTAACCGACTACAAAAAAGGAGGAGGTTTTCAATCCGATCGGTTTAATTCTTTTTGCTAATGATATTTGTTGTGTTTATTATATAGTGTAGATATGTACATAAGTATGAATGGGATGTTCTTATAAAAGACTGAATAATAATAAAAAAATCAGAGTTAAGGATAATGTACTAGGAAATTACCATCAGATTTGCAACGTGGAACTAAAAACGTTACATTTCGATTTAAAAAAATCAGTTTATTGATGGTTTTAATGACGATATAACAAAAACCAGAATTTTTATTGTATTTATTAATTGTACAAACTCAAACTCAAACATTTATTTATTCAATTAGACTTCTTCTAGAAGCACTTTTGAAACGTCATTACATATTTTTAACATTTACCACCGATTCGGAAAGCAGTATCTACGGAGAAGAACCGGCAAGAAACTCCATAGTTGCTCTTTTTAATCATGTCAGTTTTACAATTTAATTTTACAAAATACATAATATGTAACATTATTATCATAATATGCCAAAGAACTGTCCTGTGGTTTTTACGCCACAACCCTCCATGGGTTTTTATCGTCCATATATTCCTTAATACTGTAATAGGCTCTCTGAACTAGTACATTTTTTATATAAGTTTTAAATTTAGAACTACTAAACTCTTTAATATTATGAGGAATTCTGTTGTAAAAGCGTATACCTTGACCCATAAATGAATTTTTAACTTTAGCTAGCCGGAAAAATGGAATTTCAATTTTATTTCTGTTTCTTGTGTCATAACAATGTCTATCTCCTATTTTTGTGTGTAAGTAAGCGTTATTGTGTACATGATATAAAATATTATTAAATATATACTGCGACGGTACAGTAAGGATACCAGTATTCTTAAAGAGATCTCTTAGTGAGTCTCGAGCACGCAAATTATATATAGAGCGTATGGCTCTTTTCTGTAATATAAATATAGTTTCTATATCGCCGTCTCTTCATCGGTGAGATGCCTTATTCTTCTAACTGCATATGCAGCTGAGCTGAGCTTAGCAGCGGTGGTGGTAACATGGGCCCCCCATTGTAGCTTCTCATCTAGTGTCAAACCAAGAAAAACAGTAGATTCCACAGGTTATAATACCTCCCCGTTTAAAATAATATTCCTTTTCACCTTTTTTACATTTGGGAGGATAAATTCTACACAATTTGTTTTTTTTTGCATTTAATAGTAAATTATTAGCATTAAACCAATCGGATATGCGTAAAAGAGCAGAGTTTACTTCGTCAACATTTGTGTCATGTCTATCCACATTAAATATTAATGAGGTGTCATCTGCAAACGGTACTATTTCACACATATCCAGCAAATAATAGGGTAGGTCATTAATATACACTAAGAGCAAAAACGGTCCTAAGATAGATCCCTGCGGAACACCTATGTTAATCGGCGCACCGCGAGATTTCTCTCCATTAACGACAACGGTTTGTACCCTGTTCTGAAGATATGAAGCTATGAGATCCTGAGCTAAACCTTTGATACCATAAAAATTTAGTTTCCGTAATAGAGTGGAATGTTCTACACAGTCGAAAGCCTTAGAAAGGTCGCAGAATATCCCCAAAGCATTCTTTGAATTTTCCCATGCTTTGTATATATGTGACAAAAGAGCTACTCCGGCATCAGTGGTAGAGCGCCCCTTTGTGAAACCATACTGTTTGGCGTGCAGTAAACCATTTGATGCAAAATTTATTTTATTTATTTATTAGAAATACCAACGTTTGTTTACATTGTTTCATTAATTATTAATTACAGACTTATTGTATTACAGACTTATTCTAAATGTAACAAACAATTATAGGTATTCACAACATGCAAATATAAATTACACAAACTGACAATTTTTATTGTAAACTCTACAGCGAGAAGAGAAAAAACAACATTAAATTATAAAGAGAACAAAGGAAAATGTATATAATAAAAACAATAAATAGTTGCGTCTCATTACTAACACATAACTATAATAAATTGCTATTTTGGTGTTAGAACATAAGGCTAAGAATATAATATAATTTTTAATAACTATGACTACATGCTATCCATTAAGCTTACATACAAACAATTTACGAACAGTTCGGAGAGATGTATTATTAATATCGATGATATCACCATATTTATTTACCATCTTGCACAGTCTTGGAATAGGAGAGTTGGCTCCGAACTTACACCTACGGACTGGTGGAACAAGTGGATCAATTTGCTTTCGGGGATACCTACTAGGGACACGAAAATTTACTTTATTCAAAAGTTGAGGGCAGTCAATTTTATTATTTAACAATTTTAATGCAAAAATAAGATCGATTAAAATTTGCCGTTCCTCTAAAGAAGTCATTTTGAAAAATGCCAGTCTATTAGTGTAGGAACGCAAACTATTTCTTGACAGTCCGTTTGAATAAATTAAATGCCAAATAAATCTTTTTTGAATTCGCTCTATTCTTAACATGTGTGTCGCATAGTGAGGTCTCCAAACCACCGATCCGTATTCCAAAATGCTTCGTACTAATGAGTTGTATAGCGAAATTTTTAAGTTATTATCCCGAAATACTTTTATATTTCTAATTAAAAATCCTAGCATTTTATATGCCTGGGAGGTAATGTACTCAATATGAGGAACGAAAGTTAACTTAGCATCAAAAACAATGCCCAGATCTTTAACTTGGTTCAGTCTCTGAAGAGAAGTGACAACTTAATTGGTTTAAAATTAATTTCTCGAAGACTTTGCTCAAAGTTGGTAATATGGAAATTGGCCTATAGTTATTACAGTCTTCTTGGTCACCACTTTTAAATAAAGGAATAACTTTGCTAAACTTTAGTAAATCAGGGAATATACCACAGTCGCAACACTGATTAAATATAAACGCTAGATGGTTGGCAATATTTTCTATGATATTATTTACTAAATTTACAGACATACCCCAGAGATCACATGTTTTTTTTTTAAATTTAATGTTTTAAACGTTTTAACAATTTCATCAGACGTCACGTGGCGCAATTCAAATAATTTGTTACACTCAGCAACGTGGTCCCTCAAAAAGGACTCTGCAAGCGCTGAAGACGAATTTAATTTCTTAGTAATACTAGCAGGGACACTACTAAAGAAATCTTCAAAAGCAAGCGCAACATCAGCACTTTTGTCAATGACCCTACCAGCATTGACAAGTTTTATGGTACTATCATTTGATTGGCTTTTGCCCATTTCACCATTAATAATTGTCCAAACCGTTTTAACTTTATTGTCAGAGTTGCGTATTTTATCTCTGACATACAAACTCTTGGCAGTGAAACAAACTTTTTTAAACGTTTTTGAATAATTTCTAACATAATTATGAAATGACAAGTCTTTGTTATATTGTTTCATACAAGAAGCTTATATCTAATACACTGGAGATTGCACTATGACCATTAACTTGTAACAAGAAAATATGACCTAGAATGACGTCAGTCATGTTTTTTGTCTCTTTCTGTGGAGTGACCACGCTGGTTTGTAAATTCAGGATTTTTCAAAATAGAAAAAACTAAAAATCATGGTCTATAAATAATAACGACATATATTTTTAACAGTATTTATATTATAATATTACTGGTCATACTTTATAGGTACATACAATTTTAATTGGTATAGAATGATAGTTTTAAATAACTTTTGGCTACAAAGCTTGGATATGAACCGATATATAGCATTAACATCCTTTGTAAATAGAGGAAAGTTGTGTTTTGCATCAGATGCTGTTTACCAAATTGTAAGCTACTCAGATCTTCTTTTTAAACGCGTTGCTTCGACGGGTCAATTTCAAGCCAAAATCATCAAAGAAAAACTGTTTATAGCAGCCTTGCACAAATTTCAGCTAACTTTACAAAGTTTATTTTTCAAAAGGTATTTTTTCTGGGTCGTAATCCTCAGTAATTTTACCCTTGATGGGCACATATATTTCTTTTTATTTTACTTTTTGGAAAGCTGAAATACGTAAAACAAAAAAAATATGAGGTAAGTTAAAAAAGTATAAATTTCAATGTAAAAACGAACAATCTTATAACTACATGTGAGTGCAATACCGATGTCGTGTGTTGTTTCATTACTAGTTGTATACGTAGTATATTATTATTATATTAGTCTGTGATTACTAGTAACAATCTTTAAAATGGTGTTGTAAATTTTCATCATAATATTGTTATTACAAAATATTCTCTTCGCTATCCATAAAAACTCGTCATCATGGTTACCTTACATGTTAAATTTGTTTATTGAAAACTTGTTGAAAAATGATAAAGTATTAGGGAAATAACAAATTTAACATGACTGCTTACTAAAATGATGCTAAATTAGACAATTTTTGCCATTGAAATGATTCTAAACAGGTAAATGCAGGAGTATTGAGGAATATTGTAAATAACGTAAATATACACTTGCCTGTGAAATTCTATGCCACAATTTGGTGTCCAAACACTTCTGCAATTTTGCACAATACAATGCATTCTTTATATTCGGAAAATATTCATTAATTAAGCAACAATATTAACTTAAATATTCGAAGCGACGCAATTTTTTTGACACACATGCCATATTGACAAAGTGAGAGTTGCTACAATTTTATTATGGTGACTACCCATAATCAGGGAGTATCGCTTTTTAATAATTGGTTCAGATACTTATTTTATTTAGCATAAATAATAATTGTCTCATCCAACAATGCTTCTGAATGACGTTGTTGGCAATTTATCAACAAACTCATATACAAAAACTAACCTTTTGCACAGAATATTACAGCATACATAGTAGCCTTGGGAAAACTTCGTATTAACAGTGGCAATACCAAGTTAGGTGTGAAAGTGATAAAAAACATGAACTGGGCAATATTTTCTTGTTACACGTCAATGTTCATACCGAAATCTCCAGTGTATTAGATATAAGCTTCTTGGTTTCATACCATATAACTCGTAAAGAACGTTCCTGCATCTGAGTATACTAGGAGTTGCCCATTGACTGAATGGTAAATCCTTGGTAATAGTTAAAGATTTAACTTTAAATATTTTTTCATATTCACTATGAATTAATTTAAAAAGATTTGTAAACATTTCACAAGGATTTTTATTACATTCCAAATACGTACGAAAAATAAAGTGAAAAGTGAACTGAAGTAGCGTGCTTTTGTTAAATGCATTTCCATAAATCCAAAGAATTTAAATCCGCGATTACGTTATACGCAAATCGAGCAATAAATTTATCCCAAATACCTTTTTTATGTGTGACTGTGTCATAGGAAAATATGTAAGTATTACGGTAACATATCTGTCAAACACTCCATTGACATTCACCTAAATCTGAAAAAGTTGACAAAGCATTTATGTGACTGCGATTCTAAACATTTAGAATTGCAGTTTTAACTTTTGTTAAGCAATCTCTTAAGCTATCTGTCTTTTATAGCGTGTTATGCCCTGCTGTGTGTTTGAATGTCATGTATCATGTTGCAGCGTATGTGTTAACACACACATACACACAATCTGTTAACACACGTACACAATACACATCTCTGACGAATTCTGTGTTATAAAGTGTTTTAGCACACCACGGACACTCCATACAAAATGATCGTTTTGACAGTCACACTGTAGAGACTGCAAATGTGTGTGTTAACGCTTTATGGTTGGCACATTTGTGACTAGCGTAAAAAAAAATTCGCGTTTTTCTGATGAAATACATCCGTAAACAGCACAATATCTAACCATTTTCTACGAAAAACGATAATCACAAATCCAAAATAATAAAATTACTTTAAGTCAATTTGATTAATGTTGTCAATCTTCGTTGCGTATCGTCCTTGCAGAAAAATATGGCCCATTTTATGTCTGATCGCGCGGGGGTGAGGTAAGTTTAATTTTGGCGGGAGGCGGAGAGTGTCCGTTCTGTAGCGTTTAGCTACAGCTATTATGTATTCTGTGGTTTTAGTCTAACACAAACTTTAAACGTATAAATTTTAAACTTTTAACTTTAACTTTAACTTTAACTTTAACTTTGACTTTGATTTTGACTTTGACTTTGACTTTGACTTTGACTATGACTTGAACTTTAACTTTAACTTTAACTTTAACTTTAACTTTATAATAACTCTATTCACAAGCAAGATTCACAAAATCAAAATTCCTAAAGGTACACTATATACCGGAGTTGAAACTTTGAGAACACACAAACCCATTGATCCGCCCTAGCCCTTCGCCCTACCGATAGAAGCGATCCGTCACTGTCACAGACGGAAAACAGACTGCGTTTCGTATGATCTATTGTCATAATGGGCGTCATTTTTCAACCTTTATCCGATAATCAGGTGTGCTTAGCCGATTTGAGAAATTGATGTTTTTGTTTTTAGTGAATTATTTTACTGGTTGGAATGGCGTATTCCATTGAATTACTAATGTTATCATGCCAAAGTAACTCTATCTGTCTGCCTCTTCTTCACGCCTAAACCACTGAACTGATTACGATGAAATTTTATACAGAGCAAGCAAACAAAATCCACGAGAGCGAGAATTATACGGCTAATTTGTCTAATTGTTTAACACGTTAGCTGCGAAACAGGGCTTGAAACACCCTGTCCGTGTCTCGTCGTTATAGCGGTAGGAAAAAACTTAAACTTCTCTGTCGTGTGGGAGGCATAACTTCCATCTGGTTTAGTGTAGGAAAGTGATATCTATATATCTGAGATGTGCTATTGATTCCTAGTTCAATGGTATACCGACCTTAATACCGGGTTTCTTAGACCTCGTGCCGCACTGAACAAATAAAAATTCTAACACAGTGCGGAACGAGGTTGCGAACACCTCGTACCACCGCGCACCTCGTACCGCACCCTGAAGCCGGGTATCCACTTAGGTTCGCCGTGGTTTGCGAACATTTTGTGCTCCGCGAACGTGAACGTGTACAGTGTACACACTTAGGCTGCAACATCAGTGCTCCTGTCGGAGCGCTTAAATTCCGCGCTCCGGTCTCCAGTCGACACACGACGGTCGGTGCAAACATGCCGCCTCCAGAATTAGTAGGAAGTGCAGCTTATATTTTGATACATTATATTGTGATGGAATACAAACAACCTCCTCGATTTTGGCAAGCTAATATGTATAAGGGAAGAAGAAATAATGAAATAATGCATATATTCATCATTTCATCGGACCACTCCATGTTCGCGAACTTAACAAACTCACGCTCGCGTCCACGAACAAACTGCGCTCCCCTTTGAGATCGCGCAAAAAACCGCTTCCGGAGCGCTCCGCCGTGCTCCGATCGTGCTCCAGTCGCGCTCCGCGATCACGACGTATCCATTATATTTGGTTTGCGGAGCGGGCGCGTTCGCAAACCACGGCGAACCTAAGTGGATACCCGGCTTAAGCTAGCTTCACGCGGTTAGTGTTGTGCAACGCATTCGAGACTATTTGTGGAACAACTTATTGAAGCTTTTACAAAGAAGGACTTGAATGTGGATACAGGTAATTTTCAAACATCCTAACTACTCGTTATAATAAATATCGCTAATAGAAACGTGAATGTGACATGTTGAGTAACTTTCTTCAAATAGGTTGATAATCATGATTACTATTAGTGTGTTTGTTCATTGAATCAACTAGCGGCAAATCCAAAACACCCGGCAATCGGTGTATGGCTCATCAAAATTTAACTCTTGCCCAAGTCAACAAGCCAACAAACAAGGCACATCATCTCTTAAAGGGATCAAAGAAGAGGAGATGTGTAGTATGTTACGAAAAACTCCGCACCTTCTTAACAAGTCGTGAGGCCGACAAAAAAGTAAAGAAAATTCTCACAGAATGCACTGGTTGCAAACAATATTATTGTTTGGCCTGTTTTAATGAAGTAAGGGGAATGAAAAACATCCATAAGTTTGATAAATAAATACAATTAAATAAAATCGATATTTCTTTTCCCATCACTAAATTATATGAAAAACTGCTATTGTTCAGTGCGGTATGGGGTACATCAGACCCCACATTTTATTTTACCCATAGAATCTAAACTAACTAATCTAACCACGGGCGGCGGTAGATTTAGGTTAATGAACTCATTGTTAATAATAATCACGACAAAAGCCGCACACTTTGTCTTATTTGGCGCCAAAAAAAGGATTTTGGTCTCCTACGGGCGGTGGGGTTTAATATGCCTCGTGCCGCCACAATATCTGGTATAGGACAAGGTTTAAAACGACCCGTAACGCAGTAATGGAAAGTACAGATATATCTGTGCCGCAGGGAACGTGTTAAAATAGAATATAAATATACTTGTCTTTTAGTTGGTAATAAATAAATAAAACATTACTTTTATGAAAATTAAAAACAAGTTACGTAGGCACACAGTCTACTTTTCTTTCATAATCAGTTATAACCATCGAGTTAATTATGATGTATTTTATATACGCAATTAAAACCGATCCATCAAGCAACAATATACTCAATTATAAAGGATATTGTTTCAGTGATGGCGAAATATTAAATATTATATTATTTTACCCAAAAAATTATTTTCCCTCAATTATTTTTCATGTATCTAAAGATTGATTTTTATCGCAGCCTGTTAGCTTTTTAGGAATATAAAAGACAGTTCTATCTCGAAGTTAGAAATCTCACAATTCATTGTTCGACTATTTAGGCATTAAAAGAAACAAACTTATAAATTACAGGCAACCTAATTTATTTTGCACTTACAATCACTACATAGCATAAAACAAAGTAGCTTTCTCTGTCCCTATGTCCCTTTGTATGCTTAAATCTTTAAAACTACGCAACGGATTTTGATGCGGTTTTTTATAGGTTAGAGACAAAGCGGGCGAAGCCGCAGGCGGTAAGCTAGTGTTAAATAATGTAACACTAGAATTTTGTACCAAAACATTGAGCTACTGTATTTATACAAATTCTATGAAGATAATTATATACGGAACATTTATTTCCACGCGTCGGTTCAACAATCAGAGCTATTATGGGGGTTTGACAGGGGGAGGGGGTGACCCAATTATTTATGGCAACACCAAGTAGTTATAGTATAGGAGCGCAATGCATATTATTCTTTCTAATCTTATGTGGCTGGTATACTGTTTAGTATTCAAGTTATGACTCAATTAATGAGATATGAAATTAGCTTAAAATTTTGCCATCATCTTTCATAACAATATGTTGTCTTTATAAATTTTAGTAACTATTGTTTGGTTTTGTTTAGTATAACATGAATAAGTACAGTTTATTAAATATTTTATTACTAATTATAGATTTTTTTAGTTACTATTTAGCGAACTGTGATATAATCAAATTGGAATATTTTAATGTAGAAAGTGAATCACGCCAAAACTGTTGAATGGAATTTTGTGACAGATATAAATCTGTCTGGAATAGCATATAGGCTACTTTTAATCCCGGAAAATTGCAGTATTCCCATGGGATTAAACACAATTTGTTATCACACGGGGCTGTGATAATATGGTTGTCACATAAATCATATATTTGCCTTTTTGTGTTTCTTTTACTGATTTCAAAAATAGGAGGTGAGATTTTTTATTGCGTCGTGACGGTGGTAAAATAATTATAACGATTTTTTTCTGGCATTTTTTTATGTGATCGTTTAAATTGTATCCCGGTTTTCAAGATATTTTCAGATATTTGAGTAATTTGTATTTATTCAACTTCCATTTTCATACTTTGAGTCAGTTTGCAATCACACAAAGTCTTAAAATTAGTAAAATATTAAAAAATATTTGTGTGATTGCAAGTCACGCTTGACGTATTTTATACTACAGGAAATAAATGTACCGCTTTTATTTACATACTACCCACAGGATTGATCCCCTGACAGTCATTTGATGTGGTTTATAATAAATAGGAAATATAAACGACATTGCAATTAAGAGGCCCTTGTAAATAGACCGCTTTTCCCTGTTTATATGGGTTAAATAAACATTTAAATCATTTAAATTCATAATTTGAGAAATGTAAGACTTATACCATCGACCTATGTTTTTCTCTCTCTTCAGAATAATTGTGCTGAAGCCTGCGCGGCTTATTTATGATAATACTAGCTTTAAACGGCGGCTTCACTCGCGTTGTACACAATAAAAACATTTATACTTATTTAGACTATACAGGGTTACTTGTAAAACACCAGCAACCTCGCAGGACGAGATAGCTAACATCATAAGTAACAACATTTTTTCTACGACTTTTAATAATTTATTAGATTTTATTTTCATACAAAAATAAATATTCATTTAATTTTCCGTTCAAATATTATAAACTCTACGCGCATCCCAAAAATTACATAAACAAGAAGCGAACGAGAGGGGGAAGGGGGTGTCGCGTCGTCCTTTCCATAATGAATAGAACATAGACTTACAAATGTTAGGAGAGTACAATAAAAGCTTAAAAAATCATTTAAAAATAATTTATTGCGTTATGCCAATAGTCGTAGAACAAATATTGTTACTTATGATGTTAGCTATCCTGTCCTGCGAGGTTGCTGGTGTTTTACAAGTAACCCTGTATAATATGTGCTTAATTTAAAATAAGTCCTATATTCTAATGTATAGATAAAAAGATAATCTTATATATTTATCTATACATTTTAAGAAACTGTGATTATAATATGAACAAAAACTAACAGCCATCTCCTGGTCTATACATGCTGTGAAGCCTTCATGAATACATTTCACTACACAAACACAAGACAAAGAGGTTCGAACAATATTATATTAATTATCTTATAATAAGGGAATAGTAATCAAAGGGAATCTCATGAGTGAACTAACTTTTGTACAAGGTTTTATGTATTAATATGTGGTAATTAATGGCTTTGTCACGTTTCACACAAGGCGAAAACCACGGTAAACACTTTCAGTCCCTGTTTCATTACTTTAGGGGTTGATGTTTTGAAAAAAGTAACCTGTTTAACCTTATCTTAATTTATTTTCAATGCTATCAGCCTTATGGTGGGTTCAGACGCATGCGTTCAAAGTGACATTCAACGAGCACAAGCATGTATACATGTTGTTTGTACATGCGCCTGCGTTTATTTGTTTGTACCGTAAGCGCGCGGGCTGCTTGCCGAGATACTTGCCGGGCTACTTGCCGGGCTGCTTGCGAGGCTGCTTGCCACGCGTCTGAACGTACCATTAAAAGCTTAACAGGCAAACTGACTTTCAGATTTACTAGGTAGGTATATTTAACTTTATACATGTAAACACAAATAAAATTTAATAACCAAAATCCCGTCAACCTTTGCCTCACAAGGTATTATCGCAAACATAAAAGATATCATTAAAGGCCCTCAACGGATGGGCCCTGATCGTGTCCCCGTCCGGACCCTACCGCTATTTTACCTAATGGCCCGTATTCTTTTTGTTTCACTGTATTGTGGCCCATTCCAACACTAGCAAAATCATCTAGAACAATCCATAAAATAAAGATTTCATGTGATTAACAAACAACGGCCACTCACGCACGTCACTTCTTGAAATAACCACTTTTATAACCAAAGAAAACGAGCAAAGAAGATGACCGATAATAAGACAAGTTCTACAGATAACAGCTCCATTACACAAACTACATTTTATATTTATGTTCGAACGTTAGACTTCTATCAACGCATAAAATACTGCAAATAACTGAAGCTCTTTAGAGGACACGACTTAACACGCCTACACGATAATCGTAATCATAATCGGACTACATATTAAAAATTTAAGACGTATTAAATATAATTATTATTTATTCCGTCGTGCGTAGTTCTAATCTATAATTTGAATGAACGCGTTTAAAAATCCTCAAAAATTTGCTCCCGTAAAATAAAAGACAAGGAAATAATATCATAATCCCATTTACATTCCTACTAAAAGTTATAGGCTTGCTGGTTAAGTGTGTGTTGGCACATGTCACACGTTGAATTGATTGGTTCTTGGATTGATATATTTCGTACTGTTTTCCTCAATTTTCCTTAACTGATTTAAGCAGTGGTGCCGCGGTAAATATGCAGCTATTTATTTATAGAAATCCGTAGTTATTCTGTTTTTAATTCTGCTCGTAGTCATGCTCAAATTAGCTACACCTGTGTTTTTATGTTTGTATATAACTGACTGTTTTGTTGTTTTGATTTTGACCCACTTGAAATGGACAGATTAAATTCAAATTTGTACGGATCGGTGACATTACAATAATTTCAACTAATCAAAACTTTTTTCAAAGTTATTTTCAACTGTATTTATATGAGAGCTCATTCTCAATTACTGCTATTTAGACATCGCAAACATTTTAAAAGTGGCTCGTTATGTTAAGTTGAATTACGGTCTATCTAATAAAAGGAATAGTATTTCTAGAAACTTTCTAGTATACTTTGTCAAGATATCGTTAACGATAAAAGTCGTGACATATAAATGGATCTATCTATTAGAATTACGATTGTGGCCATAAAGCTGAAAGACAATGGCACGTTTTATTATAAATGTGTAAAATACGGTGTACATAACTTTTTATATATAAGTTCTGGCTTAGTACGTAGGATATGATAATTTAGACTTTTTAGAGTGTATGAACTAGTTTTAGCTCGCAACTTCGCTCAAAACAACTGAAGAAAATGTTTGAGTGTAAAACTTTGCTGTGAAATAATTCTTTGCCATATTTTATCCTGTTCCGATTAAACATTTTTGCCTAAAAACATCTAATCCCGTTCATAATCGTAGAATGTTTTTGACATTCATTGAAAATTTCTGAATCTATAAAAACTGGGTCATCAAATTGGCAGAAAACCTATCTTGATAATTCTTAATTGCCTATTTTTAGAGTATACAATTTTAAATTACTGATAATTTAGCAGTAAAGTAGTTCAAAATGTTGTGTGAACTTCAAAATCAAACCTATTCTCACCAAGTGAACAGGGATATTTTTGTATACTACTGCAGATTTGAAATGTCACTGCTACGTAGAAAAAATCTTGCAGAAACTCGAATTTGCAACGCATTTGAGTAAAAGTTAGTGAAATTGACTGGCTCTAATAATGCAATCCTACTAAAATACTACTATTATAAATGCGAAAGTTTGTGAGGATGTTTGTTACTTTTTCACACAAATACTTTTGAACCGATTACAATGAAATTTGGTATGTAGGTAGCTGATGAACCAGAATAAGACATAGGCTACTTTTTATTCCGGAAATTCCACAGGAATGGGAACTATGCGGGTTTTTCTTTGAAAGCGTGGGCGAAGCCGCGGGCGGATATCTAGTCTCGTTTAAGCTCAGTCATGCAAATTGTATAATAACTACCCTTCACCACTGATATACCTCAATATTGACACGATTATCCAACCTGCCATAATCCCAATGTTAAATTAATGATTTTAATAAACAGGTCACGGAATGAATGTTTGGTTTATGTGGATATTAATATTAATTTGGTACTGGTCAGACCGAATGAGATATTTATTCGTGTGATGACTACACAGACATACATAGTGTTAAACCCACTACCACAATTCCAA